>OX352774.1:158618164-158620664 GCA_947095535.1 Poecilobothrus nobilitatus | reverse complement strand
CAAGGGGGTATACTTAGCTATCGCAAACGGAGCCTCCCTGATACCAAGTCACCTCAAGGAGTATTTATGACCTTACCACAGTATCGGGCCTCTGCTGTGATGGACTTTACATTGCCGCGACACTCGTGGGACTAAAAACATGATGCAAAATTAAAACAAAAACCAGAAGGATATGGAAGGCGGAGTAGGAGTAGTAGAAGGAGGAGAAATGGGAACAAACCTATTTACAAGGAGCGGGAGGACGGTTTGGTCTCCCCCAGCGTCGCTGGTGGATGAGACCGTGACACCGAGGAGAAACAAGAGGGCTGAAGAGGCGTACTCGCAAATGCTGGCAGAAGCTGAGATCGATGACTTTTCGATAGAGCTGGATGATGACGAAGAATACGTGAGTGCAGCTATTGAGTCGCCCCGGCGTGCATTTATGCATAAAATGAGGGCGAACGAGGAGGGCGCAGTGCGTAAATGCGTGCAGGTGTTAAGAGCGAGAAGGTGGTGAAAAAAAATACACAGAAAAACATCTCCAACACTGTTAAGTACGGTATAGCAGAGTTAGAGGAGTTGCTAGACGTGATTTTGGACTGCAGGAAGAGCTGGAAAAAGGCGGAAGTTGAAGGAGAAAAAGCCGCGGCAGCCGAGGTAGAGTTGGAGAGACAGGCCCTACCGGCAAACTCGAAACGACCAGCTTCCAGTCCTGCGGAGCGGGTGGAAGACAAACGGAAGAAGGCTGAAACTAGTGCTTCAACCGATAAGAAAAAAGGTGTGGCGGTGTGGACGCAGGTCCAACCTAAGAAGAAGAAGAAGAAGGCATCAGCCCAGCCGACGCAAATCCAGCCTCCACAACAAGTGGGAGTCAGAGATGTGGTGACTAAGACTGAGCCTAAAAAGAAACGTAGACGGGGGCCAAGAGTGAAACCGGATGCAGTCCTAATAAGGCCAAGTGAAGGACTGACATACGCGAAAGTGCTGGCTGAAATCCGCGCCAGTGTGAAACCGGAGGAATTGGCCACAGATATAAAAGGTGTTCGGGAAACGAGGGCCGGGGGGGTTCTCATTGAGCTTGGCCCTGGGAACAAGAACAAAGAGGACTTCCGCTTAGCGATCTGGGGGGCATTGGGTAACAGGGCTGTGGTAAGCGGACTTGAGCCTAAATGCTCTCTTGAAATCCGAGGGCTGGACTGCCTCGTTAAGCAGGGGTAAGCGGACTTGAGCCTAAATGCTCTATTGAAATCCGAGGGCTGGACTGCCTCGTTAAGCAGGGCGAAGTTGAGGAAGCCATAAGGCTGGCAGTCCCGGATGCAAGGGACCTCCGTGTAGGGTTTACTGCTGTAAATGAACGAAAGCAGAGGTTTGCCATTGTGAATATTGGCGAGCGAGGAGCTCGTTCGCTGATGTTCATTGGTAAAGTCAAAGTTGGCTGGGTGAACTGCACAGTGCGGGGAAGAGTCGACCCGGGGCGATGCTTCAGGTGCCTCGACTATGGTCACATGGCGCGGGACTGCAAAGGGCCGGACAGGAGCAGTCTCTGCCGAAAGTGCGGCGGAGAGGGCCACCAGGCAAAAGTTTGTAGCCAGAAGGAGAGCTGTGTTCTCTGCATTACCATGGGAGCCACAGGCGACAGTGTGACCCATGCGTCGGGAACGGGAAGATGCGCCGTATTCAGGGCAGCATTAATGAAGGCAAAGGCTCCACGATGGTCCAGATAATGCAGGCAAACTTACATAGGAGCGTGGTTGCAAATGACCTTCTTCGCCAGCTAGCTACGGAGAAGGAGGTCGACCTGTTGCAAATTGGAGAGCAGTATGGGTATGACCATCCTTCTCCCTGGTATGCAGATGAGACGGGCACAGCGGCCATATGGATACGAAATCCTGGGCGAATCCCAGTGAGAGAGGACGGTCGCGGCCGCGGGTTCGTTTGGATTAGGTGCAGGGAAATCACTTTCATAAATGTCTACCTCACCCCAAACGAGCCCATTGGCGAGTTCCTGAAGAAACTAGACGATCTCGAGGACTTGATCCTTGGTGTTGCTGGTGGCGTGGTAGTGGGCGGCGATTTCAACGGGAAGGCACTGGAATGGGGAATGCCAATTCCGGATGCTAGAGGGGGGTATGTGTTGGAGATGGCGTCCAGGACGGGTCTCCTTGTCCTGAACGTCGGAAACACCTTTAGACGTCCTGGTTGCGCAGAAACCATCCCAGATGTCTCGTTTGCTTCGGAGCGACTTGCTTCTCGTGTTGCGGATTGGCATATGATCGAGGATTATACGGGTAGCGACCACCAGTATATAGTATTTAGGTTCGAGTTCCGCAAAGGTTAGCAGCGGCAGGCGATGCCTGCTGGCCGCTCTTCCTGGAACGTGGGCAGAATTGATGAGGCTGGGTTCGCCAGTTCGGTTTCGTGGGAGGTGGTGGCACCCATGAATACCGAGCAGGGGAGTCGGGCCCGCTGCGAGATGATCGTCGATTCTACCTTACGGCTGGTTGGCGAGGCTTGTGAGGCT
>OX352774.1:158553164-158600664 GCA_947095535.1 Poecilobothrus nobilitatus | reverse complement strand
ATTATTATATTATTTTTATTATTTATAGATTGATAGGTATTATTATTTTTATTTATTTAATTACGTTTAATATTACTTCTTAATGAACTTTATTATTTTTAATGAATATTATTTATATGAACTTTATCAGAACAAACAGCTCAGGCTACGTCAAATAAATAAACTTGTATTACTAAACACTTTATATAAAATAATAATTAATGTAATCTAAATTATAAAATACGATAATAAAGAAAAAAAATAAAAATTATTAATTATTATTATTATTATTGTTATTATTATAAATTATTATTATTAATTATTATTATTACTATTATTAATTATTAAATATTATTAAATATTATTGAATATTATTATTATTATTATTAGTATTATTATTATTATTATTATTATTATTATTATTGTTATTATTATTATTATTATTATTATTATTGTTATTATTACTATTATTAATTTTAAATATTATTAAATATTATTATTATTATTATAATTATTATTATTATAATAATAATTATTATTATTATTATTATTATTATTATTATTATTATTATTATTATTATTATTGTTGTTATTATTATTATTATTATTATTATTATTATTATTACTATTATTATTATTATTATTGTTATTATTACTATTATTAATTTTAAATATTATTAAATATTATTATTATTAGTATTAATTATTATTATTATTATTGGTATTATTATTATTATTATTAATTATTAAATATTATTATTATTAATTATTAAATATTGTTATTATTATTATTAATTATTATTATTATAATTATTACTATTAGTAGGTGAAGAGGCAGTCTGTCATGGGAAAAAATCATGCCATATCGCACCGAAGACCACGCCCACTGACCTATATTTTCATTGTTGGGTTTAATGTAGGTTATTCTTGGTTAGTAGGTCAAAACTTGTTTTGTTTGTTTTGGTTTACGTTATAATAACAACCCATGCTGTTAACTTATAAGTTGCAAGTGGTTGTATAGTAGGAAATGAAAGTTATTGGTTCTGTAGAAGTTGTTAGGCAAGGTTAATGAACTGAACAAGTTTAGGATATTTAGGTTTTTCAATAAATTCATTGATACTTTGTAATAGGATATCGTACAAATAGAAAGATGATTTTTTAAGGTCAAATCAAATTAATTTTTTTAAATTGCGCAAAATCACATGCTTAATAAAATATACCTACATACGTAAAAGGAGATATAAAAGAAACGAAAAAACTTGTTTTTATTATTTAATAAGAAAAATATTCATAGGTACTTTTGAATACCAAGATGTAAATAATAAAAATAAAAACAAAACGTAAACAAGAAATAGGTACAAAGTGTATTTTTGTTTATTAAAGAAGATCAATAATTGTTGTAAGTTGTTATTATAGTTTTAAAGTTGCAAAAATAAAAATAAGAAAACATGTTATTTTTAGAATATGTGTTGTTTCTCATTGTACTATATTTTGTTGTAAATTGTTGTAACAATTAAGACTTATGTATAATAAGTATGTATACATGTACTTTAAAAATATTTTGCATTCTTTCAATTTCTGTTTACCTGGTGTAAAATAAATTGTAAAAACTAGTTTGACTCTTTCAAACAATTTAAAAACTTATGAATGCAAATGCTAAAAAAAAACAAAAAGAAAAAATTATGGAATTATTCTGTATGTCTGTTATGTAAGATTTCTTTTTCTACTCTATAAGAACATTGAGAAAATAACCGGAAATCTTAAATTTAAAGAGAAAAACAAAAAAAATGTAGACTGGGTAACCTGTTTTTCTGCTGACATAAAGAAATAACATTGAAAAACAAATGATACGATTTAGAAGTGTACCTATAACTATTTGCGGAGTTTTTTTTCCTTCTTTATTTAAAGAAGAAAAAGGAAACAAAAACCATTAATTATATTTTTTATTTTTATTGGTTTTGTTCATGAAAAAAATGATTGAAAAAATAAATAAAAAGAAGACAAACGAGAATTCGAAAATGCTAAGATACTTACTTATTAGCTTTATTTTATGTTGTGTTATCTGCATGGAAAAAATAAGTTAAAAGTCAGGTTAATCACTTTTGGTACCTATTTTGAAAACATAAGAATATAAAAATAAAAACAGATTTATTTACATGTTTAAAATAATTTTTATTTAGCATAAAATCTATATAATAAATTTGTTGATTAGATGACCTAGAACTTTTAAAAAAAAAAAGAATTTTATTATTTTTGCTTGGTTTATTTGTATTTTCTCATAGTTTCTCAAGTGAAGTTTTCATCTCAATGAAATTTAAAAATACCCATTTTATTTCCCTCAATCTGAAAGATAATTTAACTAAAAACAAAAATGTTTCATTGTTTGTTTAACTTTTTACTTTACTCTATTTGTATTTTAAAAATGATTAATTATTTATCAAAAAATGTAAATTGAAATAAATTAAAAATAAAATTAAAAATTAAAATTAAAAAATTAAAATAAATTGTTATTGCTTTTCAGCAATAATGTATTCGTTTGTATCTTCTAAAAGTAGAAGTTTATTGTTTTTCTTCACAAGAAACAGTTCTCTTTTCACAATGTCTCCAATACTTGTATCTTCTTCAAAAATTTTTGCGTATACGTCTGGAGCAAAAATAATATAGTTTTGAGTTTCGAAAACCCACTGTTCCTTTTTTTTTTTTCAAATATTTGCTAATTTTCTCAATATTATAGAACCGTTCCGGTTCCATATCATTCTGCCACAAAAATTTCTTAAAGTGGTTGATATTGTTTATTACATTACATAAATTTGTGTATTTTCTTCTCTTGGAGGGGGACGGTCCTTGTTCTTGTTGAAGTTGTTGAGGTTGATGTTGTTGTGGCTGTTGTTGTAATTGTTGTTCTTGTTGTTGTTGCTGTTGCCTATGTTGCACATAATACTGCTGATACTCTTCTTGTTCATTTTTAGTCTTCCTTCTTTTTGCAGGAACACGCCCGGACAAAACAGCATCATCAGGAGTATTTAAAACCATGGTGATGAATTCTTGAGCCATTTTTCTTTGTAATTATTGAATTAAACTGTAACTAATATACAAAATTTCACTGTATTTATACTAGTTTACGAAGTATTGCAGATAGCTTTATTATTATTATTATTGTTATTATTATTATTATTATTATTATTATTGTTATTATTATTATTATTATTATTATTGTTATTATTACTATTATTAATTTTAAATATTATTAAATATTATTATTATTAGTATTAATTATTATTATTATTATTGGTATTATTATTATTATTAATTATTAAATATTATTATTATTAATTATTAAATATTGTTATTATTATTATTAATTATTATTATTATAATTATTACTATTAGTAGGTAAAGAGGCAGTCTGTCATATGAAAAAATCATGCCATATCGCACCGAAGACCACGCCCACTGACCTATATTTTGATTGTTGGGTTTAATGTAGGTTATTCTTGGTTAGTAGGTCAAAACTTGTTTTGTTTGTTTTGGTTTACGTTATAATAACACCCCATGCTGTTAACTTATAAGTTGCAAGTGGTTGTATAGTAGGAAATGAAGGTTGTTGGTTCTGTAGAAGTTGTTAGGCAAGGTTAATGAACTGAACAAGTTTAGGATATTTAGGTTTTTCAATAAATTCATTGATACTTTGTAATAGGATATCGTACAAATAGAAAGATGATTTTTTAAGGTCAAATCAAATTAATTTTTTTAAATTGCGCAAAATCACATGCTTAATAAAATATACCTACATACGTAAAAGGAGATATAAAAGAAACGAAAAAACTTGTTTTTATTATTTAATAAGAAAAATATTCATAGGTACTTTTGAATACCAAGATGTAAATAATAAAAATAAAAACAAAACGTAAACAAGAAATAGGTACAAAGTGTATTTTTATACCCTACACCTAAAGTATAGGGTATATTAACTTTGGTATGGTGTTTGTAACCACCAAAAGGAAGCGAGTTAGGTATAGATATGTTTATATATTCTGAATCAGGATCACCGCCGGAGTCGATTTAGCGATGTCCGTCCGTCCGTCCATCCGTCCGTCTGTACGCACGATAACTCAAAAAATAATGATGCTATCTTGATGCAATTTATATAGTAGGTTACTAATTACGAAAGAAAGTTTAAGTTCGAATCTGAACAAAATCCGTCCATGGGTTCGGATTCTGGAAGCTTCCGAATGATTCCAGAGCAAACGAGATTATCTACAAAAGCAACAAAGATAGAACATTCAAATTTTGTACAATGATGTTTCTTCCCGTTCGATTTATGTCTCTGAAATTTAAGAGGATTTGGTCCATGGGTTTGGGTTTTGGAAGCTTCCGAACGAGCACCAGAGCAAATGAGATTATCTCCAAAACCAACAAAGATAGAACCTTTAAATTTTGTACAATGATGTTCCTTCCCGTTCGATTTATGTCTCTGAAATTTAAGAGGATTTGGTCCATGGGTTCAGTTTTGGAAGCTTCCGAACGAGCCCCAGAGCAAATGAGATTATCTCCAAAACCAATAAAGATATAACCTTTACTTTTGGCAGAATGGTGTTCTTTCATGTATGATTTAGGCCTCTGAAATTTAAGAGGATTTGGTCCATGGGTTTGGATTTGGAAGCTTCCGAACGAGCACCAGAGCAAATGAGATTATCTCCAAAACCAACAAAGATAGAACCTTTAAATTTTGTACAATGATGTTCCTTCCCGTTCGATTTATGTCTCTGAAATTTAAGAGGATTTGGTCCATGGGTTTGGATTTGGAAGCTTCCGAACGAGCCCCAGAGCAAATGAGATTATCTCCAAAACCAATAAAGATATAACCTTTACTTTTGGCAGAATGGTGTTCTTTCATGTATGATTTAGGCCTCTAAAATTTAAGAGGATTTGGTCCATGGGTTTGGATTTGGAAGCTTCCGAACGAGCACCAGAGCAAATGAGATTATCTCCAAAACCAACAAAGATAGAACCTTTGAATTTGGCAGGGTGGTGTTCTTTCATGTTTTATGTAAGTCTCTGAAATGTGAGAAGATTTGGTCCATGGGTTCGGGTTTTGGAAGCTTCCGAACGAGCCCCAGAGCAAACGAGATTATCTCCAAAACCAATAAAGATAGAACCTTTAAATTTTTTATAATGATGTTTCTTCCAGTTTGATTTATGTCTCTAAAATTTAAGAGGATGTGGTCCATGGGTTTGGATTTTGGAAGCTTCCGAACGAGCCCCAGAGCAAATGAGATTATCTCCAAAGCCAATAAAGATATAACCTTTACTTTTGGCAGAATGGTGTTCTTTCATGTATGATTTAGGCCTCTGAAATTTGAGAGGATTTGGTCCTTGGGTTCGGATTTTGAAAGCTTCCGAACGAGCCTCAGAGCAAATGATATTATCTCCAAATGCAACAAAGATATAACCTTTAAATTAGGCAGAATGGTGTTCCTTCATGTTTGATTTATGTTTCTGAAATTTGTGAGGATTTGGTCCATGGATTCAAATCTTGGAAGCTTCCGGACGAGCCCCAGAGCAAACGAGTATATCTCCACAACCAACATAGAACTTTTATTTTTAGTACAAAGGTGTTCTGTTATGTTTCCTTTTCTGTAAAATTGGAAACTGACATTTGAAAGAATTTGAACCATGGGTTCGTATTTTGGAAACTTCCGGACGAGCACAAGAGCAACGAGCATATCTCCAAAACCAACAAAAGTAGAACCTTTAAATTTAATAGAATGGTGTTCTGGCAAGTTTTCTTTATGTTCCTGAGATGGATTCGATGAATTGGAGTGGCACTTCGGGTAGCTGACACAAACCTCCCAAGGACTACCAATCTTCGAAAATAATTAAGATAGAAACTTAAAATTTTATACAAGGGTGTCAAGCAATCCCAAGCGGATGCCTCGTTTACGTTCTTGAAATTCGAGTTGAATAAGACAGAAAAGGGAAGAAGTTCAAGCAGCTGCCAAAAACACTTATGTATTTTTAATAAGTCGGTTGCATCGACTTACTGTTACATTTACTTGTTGTTTATTAAAGAAGATCAATAATTGTTGTAAGTTGTTATTATAGTTTTAAAGTTGCAAAAATAAAAATAAGAAAAACATGTTATTTTTAGAATATGTGTTGTTTCTCATTGATATAGTACAATTGTTGTAAATTTGTAAATTTGTTGTAAATTGTTGTAACAATTAAGACTTATGTATAATAAGTATGTATACATGTACTTTAAAAATATTTTGCATTCTTTCAATTTCTGTTTACCTGGTGTAAAATAAATTGTAAAAACTAGTTTGACTCTTTCAAACAATTTAAAAACTTATGATTGCAAATGCTAAAAAAAAAAAAAAAGAAAAAATTATGGAATTATTCTGTATGTCTGTTATGTAAGATTTCTTTTTCTACTCTATAAGAACATTGAGAAAATAACCGGAAATCTTAAATTTAAAGAGAAAAACAAAAAAATGTAGACTGGGTAACCTGTTTTTCTGCTGACATAAAGAAATAACATTGAAAAACAAATGATACGATTTAGAAGTGTACCTATAACTATTTGCGGATTTTTTTTCCTTCTTTATTTAAAGAAGAAAAAGGAAACAAAAATCATTAATTATATTTTTTATTTTTATTGGTTTTGTTCATGAAAAAAATGATTGAAAAAATAAATAAAAAGAATACAAACGAGAATTCGAAAATGCTAAGATACTTACTTATTAGCTTTATTTTATGTTGTGTTATCTGCATGGAAAAAATAAGTTAAAAGTCAAGTTAATCACTTTTGGTACCTATTTTGAAAACATAAGAATATAAAAATAAAAACAGATTTATTTATATGTTTAAAATAATTTTTATTTAGCATAAAATCTATATAATAAATTTGTTGATTAGATGACCTAGAACTTTAAAAAAAAAAAAGAATTTTATTATTTTTGCTTGGTTTATTTGTATTTTCTCATAGTTTCTCAAGTGAAGTTTTCATCTCAATGAAATTTAAAAATACCCATTTTATTTCCCTCAATCTGAAAGATAATTTAACTAAAAACAAAAATGTTTCATTGTTTGTTTAACTTTTTACTTTACTCTATTTGTATTTTAAAAATGATTAATTATTTATCAAAAAATGTAAATTGAAATAAATTAAAAATAAAATTAAAAATTAAAATTAAAAAATTAAAATAAATTGTTATTGCTTTTCAGCAATAATGTATTCGTTTGTATCTTCTAAAAGTAGAAGTTTATTGTTTTTCTTCACAAGAAACAGTTCTCTTTTCACAATGTCTCCAATACTTGTATCTTCTTCAAAAATTTTTGCGTATACGTCTGGAGCAAAAATAATATAGTTTTGAGTTTCGAAAACCCACTTTTCCTTTTTTTTTTTTGTCAAATATTTGCTAATTTTCTCAATAATATAGAACCGTTCCGGTTCCATATCATTCTGCCACAAAAATTTCTTAAAATGGTTGATATTGTTTATTACATTACATAAATTTGTGTATTTTCTTCTCTTGGAGGGGGACGGTCCTTGTTCTTGTTGAAGTTGTTGAGGTTGATGTTGTTGTGGCTGTTGTTGTAATTGTTGTTCTTGTTGTTGTTGCTGTTGCCTATGTTGCACATAATACTGCTGATACTCTTCTTGTTCATTTTTAGTCTTCCTTCTTTTTGCAGGAAGACGCCCGGACAAAACAGCATCATCAGGAGTATTTAAAACCATGGTGATGAATTCTTGAGCCATTTTTCTTTGTAATTATTGAATTAAACTGTAACTAATATACAAAATTTCACTGTATTTATACTAGTTTATGACGTATTGCAGATAGCTTTTGTTTTTGTTTTCAAAAACTATAATTTATTGAAATGGCATTTAGGTATTTAACCAAAGTGTTTCATATTATGCTTTTTCTATTTTTAAATAGACTTAAGATCGTATTTTTATTTTTATTTTTACAGAACTATAATTTATTAATATGTCTTGATTACAATGTTGCAAATTATAATTTTATTTCTTTTCAATTTTGAGATATACACAAGATCATGTTGTTTTTATTTTATTTTTAATATGTAAAACTATGACTTATCAAAATGACAATTTACTACAATGTTGCAAATTAAATTTTTTTCTATTTTAAGATCGGTTTAAGTTTGCATTTTTGTGTTTGTTGTATTAAACTATAATTTAGCAAAATGTCTTTTGACTACAATGTTGCGAATTTTTTCAATTCTGTTTTATTTTAAGTTGGATGTGGTTAGATTTAATATTTTTTTCTTGTAGTTTTTATGGAACTATAATTCATTAGAATGTCTTTTAATTAGAACCTTATAAGAAGGAGAAACCGATATTATTCGTTAATCGTGTTTAGTTTCTCTATATAAAAAGATGTCTAAAATTTTATTTTACAAAAATTTTTGAATTCAAGCTCGGTAAATTCGGAAATAATACGATATTCTATTGAGAATGTCAGTTCGACTTTTGTGAAACGGTATAATATACGCGGTCGTAAGATAAAATTTATCATTAAACCAGTACCAGATAATGTAGATCCAATAAATTGGATTAAAGGTGCTCTACACGATATTGTAAAAGATGGTACGAAAAATGTGTATCCAGGCGATATGATTAGAATTACATTTTGCGGAGAAAACTTCGAAGAACGTGGCCCTGTATTCCTAAATTTTAAATTGGCTAGGGAATTTAAATTTTCTGATATTTGGGATATAATTTCGAAAGTTTTTCAGAGTAACTCAGAAGGTAAGTACAACATAGTTTTAAATTAAAGAACTTTAATATGCTAATATTTTATTCACTTTCTGTTCATATTTACAGGATTAAGTACGGACAAATTTTGTTTGGAAATTACGTATGTCAGGTTACCTGTTGGAAGTGGAAGAAGTAAAAAATTTATAAATATTGAGCAGGAATCTATACAGAAAGAAGGAATAATATATAAGAAATGAAGAAAATTTATGTCTACCGCGAGCAATTATTGTCGCAATAGCAAAAATTGAAATTTATAAAGAATATAAAAAAGTGCTCAATGATACTGGAAAGCTTCAAACAGAATTACAAACAGAATTAGCTTTGTGGCTAATAAAAATATCAGGAGTATCTATCCCTTTGGAAGGGTGTGGAATACCTGAATTAAAAAAATTCCAGGATAGTTTAAAAAATTATAACATTGTTGTATATAAATATGGAACACAAGGCAGAGAAGTAATATTTGCTGGAGGCAGTAGCAGTAAAAGAATTAATTTGTTACACAATAAACATCATTACAATGTAATTGTTTCACTCACTGCTGCATTTTCTGTAGATTATTATTGCGAACAATGTCACATTCCACATCATCATCAAAATCAACATAGATGTTCAAAGAGCTGTCCTTGTTGTCAAAAATCACCCATATGTCCTCAAAATATAAAAAATACATTATGTAAGGACTGCAATCGTTCCTTTCGAGGTCAAATGTGTTTTGCGAATCATAAAGCCTCGACTTCAGTCAATATTAGGTTATGTGAGGAAATTAGAAAATGCAAAAGCTGTCTTAAAGTTTATAAAGCAGGAAAAAAACATACATGTGGAAAAATTTTCTGTGAAAGTAGATAATGTAAAATTCATAGATTCGCTTAATTATTTCCCAATGGCACTTACAAAATTGCCAAAAGCATTTAACTTAACAGCTACACTGAAAAAGAGTTATTTTCCGCATTTATTCAACACGACAAAAAATGAAAATTACGAAGAATGTTTACCAGAAATGAAATATTATTCCTCTGATACAATGAAAGAAGGTGAACGCGAAGAGTTTTTAAAATGATATGAAGAAAATAAGAACTATAAATTCAATATGCAAAAAAAGATTAAGGAATATTATGCCAGTGACGTAAGAATTTTGGCTGAAGCATGTATGAGTTTTAGGAAACTGTTCTTAGAAGAATGCAAACTTGAACCATTTTTGGAAGCTACAACAATAGCATCTGCATGTAACCTCGCATATCGTCGAAATTTTCTGAAACCTAATACAATAGGTATCATTCCTAAAAATGGATACAGACTAGGAGATAAACATTCAAAAATCGCCATACAGTGGTTAATTTGGAAATAAGATTCACGGCAAAATTAATTTGGAATGTGTATTAAATGGTAGAGAAAAAATTGTTGGGGGCTTTAAGGTAGATGGTTATTGTGAAAAAACCAAAGAAATATTTGAATTTTATGGATGTTATTACCACGGGCATCCAAAATGTTTAACAAGCAATCGAGATGCGACCTTGTTCAATAGTAACAACGATACACTTAACCAAAAGTATGAAAGAATGGTAGTTAGAGCCGAACACCTCAAAAGTCTTGGATACAGATTAATTGAAATGTGGGAATGTGAATTTCGTGAACAAATGAGATATAATAAAAATATGGACTACTTGCAAAATCATCCATTAATTAATATTACACCTTTAAACCCCAGAGATGCATTTTATGGCGGAAGAACCGGAAATACGTATACACATTATAAATGTAAAGCTGGAGAAAAAATTAAATATATAGATGTGTGTTCTTTGTATCCATTTGTTTGCAAACGAGGAAAATTCCCAGTTTTTCACCCTAAAATATATGTTGGACAGGATGCTTGTTCAAAACTGAACTTAGAAAAGGTCGATGGGATCATTAAATGTAAAATTTTACCGCCAACTGATTTACTACATCCAGTTCTTCCAATTAAACAAAATAATAAGCAAATGTTTTCGTTATGCAAAATTTGCAGCGAAGAAAACATATAGATGAATTTTGTTAACATTCTGATGATCAAAGAGTTTTAATAGGGACATGGGTAATAGATGAAGTTTTAAAAGCTATTGAAATGAACTATTAACTTCTGAACATTTATGAGGTTTGGGAATATAAAACGATAAAGGATGATAAACTGAATAATGTTGATGGTTTATTTACCGCCATGATGAATAAATTTATGAAAATAAAACAACACGCTTCAGGTTGGCCTCTCGATTGTCTAAGTGAGAAAGACAAGGAAAGATATATAAAAAAATTTTTCAATATGGAAGAAATTAAATTAGAATATCATAAAATTGTTAACAATCCCGGTTTAAGATTTTTTGCCAAAATAATTTATTTTACCTTCTATAGAGGTATGTAAAATTCTACCTATATATGAAGAAAATATAGTGGTGAGTTGGCAATACAAAGATGAAATTGAAACTTCTTTACCAACTGTTAGCATAGCAGCTTTCACAACAACAAAAGCTCGTCTTAAACTTTACAGTTATTTGGAGAAGCTTGATAATAGAGTTTTATATTATGACACAGATTCTGTCATTTATATATCTCGAAAAGACGAATTTGACCCCCCAACAGGAGAATTTGTAGGAGAAATGACAGATGAATTAGAGTGCTTTGGTGCTGGAAGTTACATAACAGAGTTTGTCTGTGGAGGTCCTAAAAATTATGCATACGAAATGTACTGCACAAATAGCAGCAGAAAATGATAGCAGCAGAAAATTTGTATGCAAAGTAAAAGGCATTCGTTTAAGTTATCAGGCTTCACAAAAAATTAATTTTGATACGATCTAAGAAGCGATTTTAAATCCTGCAGAAAACGAAAATATGCTTGTAATTTCAGATAATATTCGTAGAAATAAAGTACACGAAGTACTTACAGTTCGCGAAATAAAAAAATATTATCCTAAATCAAAAAAACGGAAATTTAATGAAGATGGTAGTTCTTTTCCATATGGATATAAACGACTGCAAAATAAATATTAAAAAATAAAAACAAATAAAACTAGAATTTGATATTATGTTAGAAGTTCTACAAAACAAATCACTATAAATGGAAAATGTAAATAAATACTTAATAACTTTACAATTATTTAAATAATGTCTTTTTTATTTATCCAAGTATTATGTGTGTCATCAAAACCTAGCCATATAATAAAAACTCTATTTCCTTGCTTTTTCAGAATTTTTTCTACAAGGTAAGTATCTGGGTATTTTACAGGTGTAAGCTCAGTTTGATAAAAACCTCCAGAAATTGCCGTATCAGTATAGTCCGATAATTGATATGTAACAGGATAAGTGTTATTGATGTTATCAATCTTAAATACTTCAGTTGACCAATTCGGTTGGATAACCTTTTTCGAAATGTCCTTTATATTTACTTATTCTTACAAAATTTCCAACTTTATATTTACTTTTTTGAAAAAATTTAGGCTCAGTATATACATTTCTAAGCATATTTTTTTCGTTTTTCTTTGTAATTTTTTCAGGAGGAAGTTTTGTTGTGCTATGTTTTGTTGAATTATACTGCTTTATTAATGATTGTACAATAGGTAACCATTTATAATTCCCATTTAAACTAAATTTTTTCCACATAGAATTTTTTAATGTACGGTTAAATCGTTCAACAATTGATGCTTTTAATTCGCCAAATGTGTGATAATGTTTGATTGATTTTTCTTTCATATAATTTTGAAATTGCGAATTAAAAAATTCCTTGCCTTGATCAGAGTGAATATTTTTTGGTATAACTTTAGCTCTACTAATAATTGATTTTAAGGCATTTAAAACATTTGCAGCATTTTTTGTTTCCACAGGTTCAGCATATGCATATTTGGGAAAAGTATCAATGACCGTCAACATATATTTATATCCATTATTAAATTTTCGATAAGGTAACATTTCGATTAAATCGATTTGCCATGTGTCATTTAAACCTTTCTGCTTGAATTTTCTTCTAAGAAATTTACGTCTTGCCTGTCTATGAATTTCAGTTACTATTTGGGATCTTGACATTTTATTTATATTAAACAATTATGTCAATTAATTTTAAAAATGTTAAAGGTATGAAGATAATAATTATTGTATATAAAATAATAGACGAAAGCATGATTTAAACTAACCATTTGTTTGAATCTGTTTTGCTTTTATACTTTTCTACATGAGTATATAAGCGAGCTTTTATTTGTAATTTTAATTCATTTCCATTCTGACTTTTATGGAACAAAACTCTAAAATGCAAGCTGATTCTACAACATATCCATTTGCCGAAACTGCTCGAGTAAATACTGAAAGCCAGATTCAGGATGATACAATTACATCAACTATGGAAGATGAGGAGTTGGAAGATACAGAAGAATTTGTGCCCCCTCTACAGATAGATGAATCAGAACATGAAACTGAAGAAGGAATTGAAGAACAAATTGAAGAAGAGGAAGAAGTTCAGTTTCCTCAAATTTGGGATGTAAATAATCAGCAGGGAGATCCTGATTATTTCAATGATTTAATAATCCTAAATAATTTTAATTAAATAATCCAATTAAAAATATTTCTCTATCTAAACATATAAATAAAAAAAAAATTATTTGTTGTGATTTATTTTATTTGTTTTTATGTAGTATATTACAGATTTTTTCTTTTAGAATTACAGGAATTTCAAAGAATAGTCTTGAATAATTGCATTGTACATTAAAACGTTGCATTGGTATATAAATTTCTTGTTGTAACTTTAATACCTGTTGTTCATAACATAATTTCAGATATTCTCCAGCATATTCTTTTACATTTAACTCAGCTGTTTTATTATAGGTCATTACTGCGTAAAGAGATTCGTTCAAATTGTAAAAATTTTCTGCTTCTTCTCTGTTAATAGTTATGCTTTGCCCGTTCGCCGATCTTAGCCCACAATGAAAACACTGTTTTATATCTTTGATCATCTGTTCTTCAAGTTTTTTATTAAATTGGTAATAAAATTTATTCCATTCATGAAATTTTAAAGCAATTCTCTTTTTACCAATACGATGAAATATGCTTGAAACTTCAAGCGATTCACAATCAAACCCAACAGAAATTTTTAATGTATGACTCTTATTGAGAAAATATGTATAACTTAGCAATAAATTTGTCGTTTGACTTGATTCCTCCATTGCTTTAAATTTACTAAAAATTGTTTATGTTGCTTTTATTTATAAGATTTAGGAATACAGGTTTGTAACGAGTTATATTTTCCAAATACATGTTGAAAAGTATTTAGAATCAATTTCTCGTTTTTTACATAATTTCTTTTATTAAAATTTTTTAAAAAGGCGTTCATACTATAACCGCAGCATCTATACCACGTATAGACACAACAATATTGTCCACATACATCTGAGTAGTTACTTTGTAATTGTTTCTGATTAAAAATTATATATTTATTTTTTAAGTAACTCAAAATTTCTAATTTATTAGATTTTCTACCAAAAGAATCAAAGTATTCAATACAACCATTCTTGGGAATATAAATAGCTAACCAATGTGTTCCCGGTTCTTTTGCTTTATCAATGTTTACAATTAAAAAAGTTTGTCTTTTAATTATTTTGGGGAATTGATCTAAAGCAAAAACTCCTTTGAAAAATTTACTTGTGTTCTTATTACATTTTAATACATTACTTATTTCTAAAGTATTCATCAATCAAATTGACACAAGTCATAAACTTTTGTTTTTTCTTTAATGTAGTTTGTTAAAAATTCTTTTGATTTGTTATAATAATATCAAATTTTTCAAGTGTTTGACAGAGCTCTTTATTTAATCTATCGTTATACACAGCTCCAAAAGAATAATTTTCAAAATTATCATTTATAAAATCCCTAGTTGGAAATTTATACTTGAGCTCTTTTACAAACTTTTTACAAGGTTCTTTAATACCAACTATACAAATATCTTTCGCAAATAAGGTACCATTATCATCTCAACAAATTATTACATCCAGAAGTGCCCAAGACAATGACATTTTGCCAAATATTCATATTTACTTTTATGTATGCTATTTATAGGTTTGTGAATATATTTCGATTTTTATCAATTTGTATGCTTGGAGTTAAATCAAAAACTAGTATAAAAAATCCATTACTAAACATAGACTTTGTTATCTGATGACCTTTATCATTGTAGTAAATTCCAGTTCCTGAAAAAAGTGTACTGTATGCTCTTGTACAGCAATTATTTTCATCTGAAAAACTGGTTTCAATTGCTGAATTAGGTATTTGAACACCATTTACGTTTAACACAAATTGTGAAATATCAAAATGTTTAAAATTGTATGGGTGTTTTGATCTTTTTCCAGAATAACCCACATTTTCTGTCATACAAAAAATTATTGTGTTTGGCAACTGTCCAATAAAAACATTATCAAACGATATTGACGAGCTGTTCATTAGAATTGTAAAATTTTTTACTTCAATGCGTTTATAATTATATTTAGCATTGGATTTCCCAAGAACAGTATTGTGTGCTAACAGTACGCTTGGATTAACGGTAACATGTCTCATAAATAGCGTGGCTTCTATAATTTTTATATTATGGTGTTATATTTTTACCATTTAATTGAACATTACATTGTTTTATTAAAGAATGTAAAATGTTATTAACTACACTTGGTTGTATTATTATTCTTCCTTCAGCATTTTTATCATTATTAAATTGCGTTCCATCTTTCTTTAAGATCTGTACTTTTAATCTCAAATATATAGAAGACAAATCTCTATATGTATCGCCATGACCCAGTGAAACAAATTCAATAGTTGAAGGGTTGTTTTAAAGAAGCAATAGGATTGTAGAAAACCTCTTCAGATCGCAAAATGCTAGACTGAATGGGTTGAGTTTTAAAAATATCCAACTCAGATTTCATACACTCAATCATAATTAATTAAAAATATCTTTTTGTTTCTTTTTGTTATTATCTTTGCGTCGTTTTGACGTAAAATAGTTTAAATTTTTAATGAATGGTCTTTTTATAGCTTTTAGTTTTCTTTTACCAGAACCATACATTTCATTCAGTTTTCGTACGGCACCACGTCGTACATTTTTAACAATCTCTTTACTACGATCTTGCATAACTTCTTTTACATTTGCACCAGATGCAATATCAGATAAAGCATTGACACCAGAGTTAATAACCTCTTTTTTTCAAATTATCAGCCCCTGAAGTAAATAATGGTTTCAAATATCTAAAAAGTCCCCCAAAAAAGCTTCCCAATCCACGACCTCTTTGAAAAGATACGGTTGAATGTAATACAGCGCCGATATCATCAAGTCCTCTACCAGATTAAATTAAATAATACTTATAGTATACTCTCTCCATAATGAATAAAATAAAATAATATATAGTTTTGTAAAATCGCTTTTAATTATACTTTTTTAAAATGTAATACAATTTTTGTTGGAATTGAACTATTGGAAAAGTTTATTTTGTATCCATATTTATCACATAAAAGTAATGAAATGTTATTAAATGATTTCTCCACATTGCAATATTGAATATTACTGAATTATTTTACAGTATCAGTGAAAGAATTTTGTATGTTAACAGATCTTATACACCTTATATCTTTATCACCTATTTTTTGCGGTTCAATTATGTCTGTGTATATAAAAAACATATCTGGTTTACTAATGGGAATCAATTGTACACTATCTATAAAAGTTTTGAAAGCTTCTATTAACGTGATTTATATTTTTTAAAATTTGTAACTTTCAAAGATGCTTGATTGAAACATGTTGTCAAAAGTCCTTCGAGCGTATAAGCGTAATTTGCTCTTATTTTTATATCTATTGTAGACTTAGTAACACATATTGTGGTGTAACTTAAATTTTTAGGCATCTCCTCAGCTTTTGTTGGTTGTGTATAATGAACTTCATCGTTTATAAAATTAAAAATTCCCCAAATCAACTGTCGTTCAACTTCTTTTCTTGTAAACCTATGAAGTGGGCGTATATTTTGAATTAGTGTTGGTAGTAGAAAACCTTTCCAGTCGCATATCATTTGTTTTTCTATGTATGGAATATATGATGTTCCAACTCCTATCATATCTTTTTGCATACCTTTAATAAATATTTGAGTACTTTTTTCCCATTCTTCACCATACACATTTAGAACGAAATCATTAACACACATTTCTGAAATACCGACTTTCCACCTTGAATTACACATGTATTTATTTATTTTATTTGTAAAAGATGATAATGAATTTTCTGGATAATAGTTCATTTATGAATCACTGAGTAAAGTGACATAAAATTCATCTTTTACTTGTATGTTGTCCATGAGCTTGCGGATTTATTCTTACGAATTGGAAAATTAAGTTCTGTTTGAGTATTACCTACTGCTGACCTTAAAACACGTTTTGATGAATTATTCAACTCTTTGCTATTTATAGTTTTTTCTTTTTTCGTTGGTGGGCTTGGGCTATCTAAAGGAAGAGTTATAATGTCTCCTGTATCAGTTTCAAAAATTTGTACATTTTGATTTTTAATTGATTTTCTTTTTCTAAGACGTTCTCCAACTGAAGCAGCTGACAATGCTTTTGTTAAAACATTTTGCTGAATTTTATCATCAAATATTTCGTCACCAGGTTCTTTTTCATATACCTCTTCTTCTTCTTCAGGAACAACTTGTATTCCAACATTCTTGTATTCAGGAAAATGCGATTGAGTTTCCGCTTCTATATACATTGGTTTTGCACGAGTTTGAGTACCTTTTGTTTCCG
This sequence comes from Poecilobothrus nobilitatus, assembly GCA_947095535.1. Classification (NCBI taxonomy): domain Eukaryota; kingdom Metazoa; phylum Arthropoda; class Insecta; order Diptera; family Dolichopodidae; genus Poecilobothrus; species Poecilobothrus nobilitatus. The sequence goes on along the minus strand of OX352774.1, from coordinate 158,583,119 downwards.
TAATTTTTATTTTCTCCTCTTTATTTCTAGGAAGTTGTCGTTTTTTGTTTCTTATTTTAAATAGATTTTGTCTGTATAAATACCATTTTTGAGTGTCCGTGAAATGTTTATTTAACAATATTTTTTTCATATTTTTATCCAACTCATTAAGTTCAACGTCCGCATTTTGCTTCATTTTCTCATAAATCTCAGGTTTTAAAATTATTATTTTATTAAATGTTGTATTATTCATTTTATAAAATTTCCGATTATCCCTGATAGTATTGCACCAAGAAGTGTAGGTAAAAATCCACCACGTTGAATAATGATTTTTCTTTTGCTATTTATAGATTTTTTCCCGCAAATAAGTGATCTTAATTCTTTTTTATACTTTCGCAATTGGGTTGTTGCTTTTTTACTCAGATGACAATTACCTTTTAAAATATTTAAAGAGATTTCGCAAAATGTTTTTATTACTTCAGGGTCACAGTGTTTTATAATTACTTTCTGGAATTTTCGTTTAGAGGTTTTTAATAGGTGCAATATATGTCGATTGGTCTTCAAACGTTTCATATTCCTCCCCAAATTGCTCTAATTGATCTCTCGTACAATAACACAAACCTTTTCCAAATATATCACTTCTTAATCGAAATATATCATTAACGTCTTGAGTAAGATCTATTAATATATAGCCATATGGGACTGACGTCACATCATTATATTCTTTTTCAAATGGTTTAATTTGATTGGGATATATTTGACAAGCTAGAGGTAATATCTGCGATTTATCTCTTGGATTTTTGAAAGTACTAAATATTTACAGTTAAGTCAAATATCTCTTGAAAATTTACCCTGGTGAAAAACATTTTGTGTTACAAATATCACAGATAAATTTATATGATGTGATCCTCTAGTAAATAAATCACATACATACTTATCATGAGAATTTAACATCATATCATCGATAATAATTAACAAAGGTTTTTGATTATCATTAAAATCTGGAATAGTGTTACTATATTCCATATCTTTGACATATTTTGGAACGACATTTTTGTCTGGATTACACCAAATTATTCTATTAATATGTGGTTGTATATTTTCTTTTTTATATTTTATTAAATTATGAATAAAAATAGTTTTGCAACAGCATGATGGACCAGCCACCGTCATAGTAAACGGGTGAAACAGCATAGTTGTATTAGTTAAAAACTAACTCTGTTAACCTATATTTATACGAAAAGCTCTTTTCCCAAAGTGAATATAAATGTAATTTAGTTATTCTATGGAACATTCTTCCATACACCTTCGACATGGTTAAACAAGTTCTAATAGTTGACCTACAATTTTTGCAAGCAAATGAAAAGCAATATTTCATAAAAAGTTAGCCATACTTGAAAAAGGAAGTTTAATTCCAACTGTGTATCACTTCAAAGCACCGTATCCCTCAGAGGAGCTTAGTCCGGATATGAAATATAATAACCAGTATTGCGAAAATAAAATTAATGGACTTAAATGGAATAACGGGTTAGTTGAATATTTAGATGTAAAATGTATATTAAAACACTATTTAGAGTCAGCTGAAAAAATTTATGTTAAAGGAGAACAAAAAAAACTTTTCCTTCAAAAGTACATTGACAGTGTTAAAATAGTAGATTTAAGCAGAAACTTGCCATCATTACAAAAGATTGATAACTTTAAATCAAATTGTCCTATACATTTGTCAAACAACAATTTCAGATGTGCTGTTAAAAATTGCTATAATGTATATATGTATCTTTTAAAGGAAAACATGTTAGATTAAGATTTTCAATTTTCATACTTGCACGATATAAATTTAAATAACAAAACTAAACAAGTTCACTTCAACATTAAAAAAAATTCACATTATGCATGTATGGGAGTATGCTTGCAGATCAGCACGGAAATTGGTCATTGGGAAGAGTACGCACGTGATACAAGTATATTTCAAAGACGTATAGAAAAAGTTGGTCTCACTATTACAATTTTAATATCTGATCATCGCAAAATTGTAAAAGTTTCTTCAAATAAATAAAAATAAACATATAACTTAATCTGTTCTTATTTTTTATTTTTGTGTTTACTATAAATACCAAAAGCAATTAACTTATCTTTGTTCCTACCTTACAACATAAAACGAAGTGTAATATCAACTATAAAGTAAATGAAAGATTTCCGGTTATTTTCTCAATATTCTTATAGAGTAGCAAAAGAAACTGAATGGGTTGAGTTTTAAAAATATCCAACTCAGATTTCATACACTCAATCATAATTAATTAAAAATATCTCTTTGTTTCTTTTTGTTATTATCTTTGCGTCGTTTTGACGTAAAATAGTTTAAATTTTTAATGAATGGTCTTTTTATAGCTTTTAGTTTTCTTTTACCAGAACCATACATTTCATTCAGTTTTCGTACGGCACCACGTCGTACATTTTTAACAATCTCTTTACTACGATCTTGCATAACTTCTTTTACATTTGCACCAGATGCAATATCAGATAAAGCATTGACACCAGAGTTAATAACCTCTTTTTTTCAAATTATCAGCCCCTGAAGTAAATAATGGTTTCAAATATCTAAAAAGTCCCCCAAAAAAGCTTCCCAATCCACGACCTCTTTGAAAAGATACGGTTGAATGTAATACAGCGCCGATATCATCAAGTCCTCTACCAGATTAAATTAAATAATACTTATAGTATACTCTCTCCATAATGAATAAAATAAAATAATATATAGTTTTGTAAAATCGCTTTTAATTATACTTTTTTAAAATGTAATACAATTTTTGTTGGAATTGAACTATTGGAAAAGTTTATTTTGTATCCATATTTATCACATAAAAGTAATGAAATGTTATTAAATGATTTCTCCACATTGCAATATTGAATATTACTGAATTATTTTACAGTATCAGTGAAAGAATTTTGTATGTTAACAGATCTTATACACCTTATATCTTTATCACCTATTTTTTGCGGTTCAATTATGTCTGTGTATATAAAAAACATATCTGGTTTACTAATGGGAATCAATTGTACACTATCTATAAAAGTTTTGAAAGCTTCTATTAACGTGATTTATATTTTTTAAAATTTGTAACTTTCAAAGATGCTTGATTGAAACATGTTGTCAAAAGTCCTTCGAGCGTATAAGCGTAATTTGCTCTTATTTTTATATCTATTGTAGACTTAGTAACACATATTGTGGTGTAACTTAAATTTTTAGGCATCTCCTCAGCTTTTGTTGGTTGTGTATAATGAACTTCATCGTTTATAAAATTAAAAATTCCCCAAATCAACTGTCGTTCAACTTCTTTTCTTGTAAACCTATGAAGTGGGCGTATATTTTGAATTAGTGTTGGTAGTAGAAAACCTTTCCAGTCGCATATCATTTGTTTTTCTATGTATGGAATATATGATGTTCCAACTCCTATCATATCTTTTTGCATACCTTTAATAAATATTTGAGTACTTTTTTCCCATTCTTCACCATACACATTTGGAACGAAATCATTAACATACATTTCTGAAATACCGACTTTCCACCTTGAATTGCACATGTATTTATTTATTTTATTTGTAAAAGATGATAATGAATTTTCTGGATAATAGTTCATTTATGAATCACTGAGTAAAGTGACATAAAATTCATCTTTTACTTGTATGTTGTCCATGAGCTTGCGGATTTATTCTTACGAATTGGAAAATTAAGTTCTGTTTGAGTATTACCTACTGCTGACCTTAAAACACGTTTTGATGAATTATTCAACTCTTTGCTATTTATAGTTTTTTCTTTTTTCGTTGGTGGGCTTGGGCTATCTAAAGGAAGAGTTATAATGTCTCCTGTATCAGTTTCAAAAATTTGTACATTTTGATTTTTAATTGATTTTCTTTTTCTAAGACGTTCTCCAACTGAAGCAGCTGACAATGCTTTTGTTAAAACATTTTGCTGAATTTTATCATCAAATATTTCGTCACCAGGTTCTTTTTCATATACCTCTTCTTCTTCTTCAGGAACAACTTGTATTCCAACATTCTTGTATTCAGGAAAATGCGATTGAGTTTCCGCTTCTATATACATTGGTTTTGCACGAGTTTGAGTACCTTTTGTTTCCGTAATTTTTATTTTCTCCTCTTTATTTCTAGGAAGTTGTCGTTTTTTGTTTCTTATTTTAAATAGATTTTGTCTGTATAAATACCATTTTTGAGTGTCCGTGAAATGTTTATTTAACAATATTTTTTTCATATTTTTATCTAACTCATTAAGTTCAACGTCCGCATTTTGCTTCATTTTCTCATAAATCTCAGGTTTTAAAATTATTATTTTATTAAATGTTGTATTATTCATTTTATAAAATTTCCGATTATCCCTGATAGTATTGCACCAAGAAGTGTAGGTAAAAATCCACCACGTTGAATAATGATTTTTCTTTTGCTATTTATAGATTTTTTCCCGCAAATAAGTGATCTTAATTCTTTTTTATACTTTCGCAATTGGGTTGTTGCTTTTTTACTCAGATGACAATTACCTTTTAAAATATTTAAAGAGATTTCGCAAAATGTTTTTATTACTTCAGGGTCACAGTGTTTTATAATTACTTTCTGGAATTTTCGTTTAGAGGTTTTTAATAGGTGCAATATATGTCGATTGGTCTTCAAACGTTTCATATTCCTCCCCAAATTGCTCTAATTGATCTCTCGTACAATAACACAAACCTTTTCCAAATATATCACTTCTTAATCAAAATATATCATTAACGTCTTGAGTAAGATCTATTAATATATAGCCATATGGGACTGACGTCACATCATTATATTCTTTTTCAAATGGTTTAATTTGATTGGGATATATTTGACAAGCTAGAGGTAATATCTGGTAATATCTTGGATTTTTGAAAGTACTAAATATTTACAGTTAAGTCAAATATCTCTTGAAAATTTACCCTGGTGAAAAACATTTTGTGTTACAAATATCACAGATAAATTTATATGATGTGATCCTCTAGTAAATAAATCACATACATACTTATCATGAGAATTTAACATCATATCATCGATAATAATTAACAAAGGTTTTTGATTATCATTAAAATCTGGAATAGTGTTACTATATTCCATATCTTTGACATATTTTGGAACGACATTTTTGTCTGGATTACACCAAATTATTCTATTAATATGTGGTTGTATATTTTCTTTTTTATATTTTATTAAATTATGAATAAAAATAGTTTTGCAACAGCATGATGGACCAGCCACCGTCATAGTAAACGGGTGAAACAGCATAGTTGTATTAGTTAAAAACTAACTCTGTTAACCTATATTTATACGAAAAGCTCTTTTCCCAAAGTGAATATAAATGTAATTTAGTTATTCTATGGAACATTCTTCCATACACCTTCGACATGGTTAAACAAGTTCTAATAGTTGACCTACAATTTTTGCAAGCAAATGAAAAGCAATATTTCATAAAAAGTTAGCCATACTTGAAAAAGGAAGTTTAATTCCAACTGTGTATCACTTCAAAGCACCGTATCCCTCAGAGGAGCTTAGTCCGGATATGAAATATAATAACCAGTATTGCGAAAATAAAATTAATGGACTTAAATGGAATAACGGGTTAGTTGAATATTTAGATGTAAAATGTATATTAAAACACTATTTAGAGTCAGCTGAAAAAATTTATGTTAAAGGAGAACAAAAAAAACTTTTCCTTCAAAAGTACATTGACAGTGTTAAAATAGTAGATTTAAGCAGAAACTTGCCATCATTACAAAAGATTGATAACTTTAAATCAAATTGTCCTATACATTTGTCAAACAACAATTTCAGATGTGCTGTTAAAAATTGCTATAATGTATATATGTATCTTTTAAAGGAAAACATGTTAGATTAAGATTTTCAATTTTCATACTTGCACGATATAAATTTAAATAACAAAACTAAACAAGTTCACTTCAACATTAAAAAAAATTCACATTATGCATGTATGGGAGTATGCTTGCAGATCAGCACGGAAATTGGTCATTGGGAAGAGTACGCACGTGATACAAGTATATTTCAAAGACGTATAGAAAAAGTTGGTCTCACTATTACAATTTTAATATCTGATCATCGCAAAATTGTAAAAGTTTCTTCAAATAAATAAAAATAAACATATAACTTAATCTGTTCTTATTTTTTATTTTTGTGTTTACTATAAATACCAAAAGCAATTAACTTATCTTTGTTCCTACCTTACAACATAAAACGAAGTGTAATATCAACTATAAAGTAAATGAAAGATTTCCGGTTATTTTCTCAATATTCTTATAGAGTAGCAAAAGAAATCTTACATAACAGACATACAGAATAATTCCATAATTTTTTCTTTTTGTTTTTTTTTAGCATTTGCATTCATAAGTTTTTAAATTGTTTGAAAGAGTCAAACTGGTTTTTACAATTTATTTTACACAAGGTAAACAGAAATTAAAAGAATGCAAAATATTTTTAAACTACATGTGTACATACTTATTATACATAAGTCTTAATTGTTCAAGGTATTACAACAATTTACAACAAAATATAGTACAATGAGAAACAACACATATTCTAAAAATAACACATTTTTCTTATTTTATTTTTGCAACTTTAAAACTATACTAACAACTTACAACAATTATTGATCTTCTTTAATAAACAAAAATACACTTTGTACCTACTTCTTGTTTACGTTTTGTTTTTATTTTTATTATTTACATCTTGGTATTCAAAAGTACCTATGAATATTTTTCTTATTAAATAATAAAAACAAGTTTTTTCGTTTCTTTTATATTGCCTTTTACGTATGTAGGTATATTTTATTAAGCATGTGATTTTGCGCAATTTAAAAAAATAAACTTGATTTAACCTGAAAAAAATCATCTTTCTATTTGTATGATATCCTATTACAAAGTATCAATGAATTTATTGAAAAACCTAAATATCCTAAACTTGTTCAGTTCATTAACCTTGCCTAACAACTTCTACAGTACGAACAACCTTCATTTCTTACTATACAACCACTTGCAACTTATAAGTTAACAACAAATGCTTATAACGTAAACCAAAACAAACAAAACAAGTTTTTGACCTACTAACCAAGAATAACCTACATTAAACCCATCAATCAAAATATAGGTCAGTGGGCATGGTCTTCGGTGCGATATGGCATGATTTTTTCCCATGACAGACTGCCTCTTTACCTACTACTATTATTAATTTTAAATATTATTAAATATTATTATTATTATTATTATTAATTATTAAATATTATAATATAATAATAATAATATTTAATAATTAATATAATAATAATAATATTTAATAATGAACAGTAGCAGTAAGTCGATGCAACCGACTTATTAATACCCTACACCTGAATAATTCGAATTAAATTAAAAATCCATAAATTTTTTTGACAGCTGCTTGAACTTCTTCCCTTTTCTGTCTTATTCAACTCGAATTTCAGGAACGTAAAAGAGGCATCCTCTTGGGATATGCTTGACACCTTTGTAAAAAATTTTAAGTTTCTATCTTTATTAATTTCGAAGATTGTTACTCCTTGGGAGGTGTGTGTCAGGTACCCGAATTGCCACTCCAATTCATCGAATCCATCTCAGGAACATATATAAAACATGCCAGAACACAATTGTCCTAAATTTAAAGGTTCTACTTTTGTTGGTTTTGGAGATATGCTCGTTGCTCTTGTGCTCGTCCGGAAGTATCCAAAATACGAACCCATGGTTCAAATTCTTTCAAATGTCAGTTTCCAATTTTACAGAAAAGGAAACATAACAGAACACCTTTGTACTAAAAAGAAAAGTTGTATCTTTGTTGGTTGTGGAGATATACTCGTTTGCTCTGGGGCTCGTCCGGAAGCTTCCAAGATTTGAACCCATGGACCAAATCCTCACAAATTTCAGAAACATAAATCAAACATGAAGGAACACCATTCTGCCTATAAAGGTTATATCTTAGTTGGTTTTGGAGATAATATCATTTGCTCTGAGGCTCGTTCGGAAGCTTCCAATTCCAGAGACTTAAATAAAACATGAAAAAACACCACTCTGCCAAATTTAAAGGTTATATCTTAGTCGGTTTTGGAGATAATCTCATTTGCTCTGGTGCTCGTTCGGAAGCTTCCAAAATATAAACCCATGGACCAAATCCTCTTAAATTTCAGAGACATAAATCGAACGGGAAGGAACATCATTGTACAAAATTTGACAGAGTGGTGTTCTTTCATGTTTAATTTAAGTCTCTCAAATTTGAGAGGATTTGGTCTATGGGTTTGGATTTTGGAAACTTCCGAACGAGCACCAGAGCAAAAAAGATTATCTCAAAACCAATAAAGATATAACGTTCAGATTTAACAGAGTTGTGTTCTTTCATGTTTTATTTATGTGTCTAAAATTTAAGAGGATTTAGTCAATGGGTTTGTATTTTGGAAGCTTCCGAACGAGCACCGGAGCAAATGAGATTATCTCCAAAACCAACTAAGATATAACCTTTAAATTTGGCAGAGTGGTGTTCTTTCATGTTTTATTTAAGTCTCTGAAATTTGAGAGGATTTGGTTCATGGGTCGGGATCTTGGAAGCTTCCGAACGAGCCCCAGAGCAAACGAGTATATCTCCACAACCAACAAAGATAGAACCTTTATTTTTAGTACAAGAGTGTGCTGTTATGTTCCTTTTCTATAAAATTGAAAACTGATATTTGAAAGAATTTGAACCATGGATTCGTATATTGGAAGCTTCCGAACGAGCCCCAGAGCAAACGAGATTACCTCCAAAACCAACAAAGATAGAACCTTTAAATTTGGCAGAATGGTGTTCTCTCATGTTTGATTTAGGTCTCTAAAATTTGAGAGGTTTTGGTTCATGGGTTCGGATTTTGGAAGCTTTCGAACGAGCACCATACCAAATGAGATTATCTCCAAAAACAACAAAGATATAACCTATAAATTTGGCAGAATGGTGTTCTCTCATGTTTGATTTAGGTCTCTAAAATTTGAGAGGTTTTGGTCCATGGGTTTGGATTTTGGAAACTTCCGAACGAGCCCCAGAGCAAACGAGATCATCTCCAAAATCAACAAAGATGGAACCTTTAAATTTTGTACAATGATGTTCCTTCCCGTTCGATTTATGTCTCTGAAATTTAAGAGGATTTGGTCCATGGGTTTGGATTTTGGAAGCTTCCAAACGAGCCCCAGAGCAAACGAGATTATCTCCAAAACAAACAAAGATAGAACCTTTATATTTTACACAATGATGTTTTTTCCGTTTGATTTATGTCTCTGAAATTTAAGAGGATATGGTCCATGGGTTTGGATTTGGAAGTTTCCGAATCAGCCCCAGAGAAAATGAAATTATCTCCAAAAATAACAAAGATATAACCTTTAAATTTGGCAGAATCGTGTTCTTTCATGTTTGATTTAGGTCTCTGAAATTTAAAAGGATTTGGTCCGTGGGTTCGGATTTTGGAAGCTTTCGTACGAGCCTCAGAGCAAATGATATTATCACCAAAAGCAACAAAGGTATAACCTTTAAATTAGGCAGAATGGTGTTCCTTCGTGTTTGATTTATGTTTCTGAAATTTGTGACGATTTGGTCCATGGGTTCAAATCTTGGAAGCTTCCGGACGAGCCCCAAACCAAACGAGTATATCTCCACAACCAACAAAGATAGAACTTTTATTTTTTGTACAAAGGTGTTCTGTTATGTTTCCTTTTCTCTAAAATTGGAAACTGACATTTGAAAGAATTTGAACCATGGGTTCGTATTTCGGAAACTTCCAGACGAGCACAAGAGCAACGAGCATATCTCCAAAACCAACAAAAGTAGAACCTTTAAATTTAGTACAATGGTGTTCTGGCATGTTTTCTTTATGTTCCTGAGATGGATTAGATGAATTGGAGTGGCAATTCGGGTACCTGACACACACCTGCCAAGGACTAACAATTATTATTATCGAAATTAATAAAGATAGAAGCTTAAAGCTTTTTACAAAGGTGTCAAGCATATCCCAAGAGGATGCCTTTTTTACATTCCTGAAATTCGAGTTGAATAAGACAGAAAAGGGATGAAGTTCAAACAGCTGCCAAAAAGATTTATGGATTTTTAATTTAATTCGAATTATTCAGGTGTAGGGTATTAATAAGTCGGTTGCATCGACTTACTGTTACATTTACTTGTTATTATTATAATTATTGTTATTATTATAAATTATTATTATTAATTATTATTATTATTACTATTATTAATTTTTAATATTATTAAATATTATTATTATTATTATATCCTACACCTAAAGTATAGGGTGTATTAACTTTGATATGGTGTTTGTAACCACCAAAAGGAAGCGTGTTAGATAGGGACATGTATATATATTCTCAATCAGGATCACCTCCTGAGACGATTGAACGATGTCCGTCCGTCCGTCCGTTCGCACGATAACTCAAAAACTAATAAAGCTATCTTGATGAAATTTATATAGTAGGTTACTAATTACGAAAGCAATGTTAAGTACGAATCTGGACAAAATTGGTCTATGGGTTCGGATTCTGGAAGCTTCCGAATGATTCCGGAGCAAACGAGATTATCTCCAAAACCAACAAAGGTAGGATCTTTAAATTTTGTATAATGATGTTCCTTCCCGTTCGATTTATGTCTCTGAAATTTAAAAGTGTGCTGTTCAAAAGTGTGCTGTTATGCTTCCTTTTCTTTAAAATTTGAAACTGACATTTGAAAGAATTTGAACCATGGATTCGTATATTGGAAGCTTCCGAACGAGTCCCAGAGCAAACGAGATTATCTCCAAAACCAACAAAGATATAACCTTTAAATTTTTTACAATGATGTTCCTTCCCGTTCGATTTATGTCTCTGAAATTTAAGAGGATGTAGTCCATACGTTTGGATTTTGGAAGCTTCCGAACGAGCCCCAGACCATATGAGATTATCTCCAAAAACAACAAAGATATAACCTTTAAATTTTGCAGAATGATGTTCTTTCGTGATTCATTTAGGTCTCTGAAATTTGAGAGGATTTGGTCCTTTGGTTTGGATTTTGGAAGCTTCCGAACGAGCACCAGAACAAATGAGATTATCTCCAAAACCGACTAAGATATAACCTTTAAATTTGGCAGAGTGGTGTTTTTTCATGTTTTATTTAAGTCTCTGGAATTGGAAGCTTCCGAACGAGCCCCAGAGCAAGCGAGATTATCTCCATAATCAACAAAGATAGAACCTTCAAATTTTGCACAATGATGTTCCTTCCCGTTCGATTTATGTCTCTGAAAGTTAAGAGGATTTGGTCCATGGGTTCGGATTTTGGAAGTTTCCAAGCGAGCACCAGAGCAATTGAGATTATCTCCAAAACCAACTAAGATATAACCTTTAAATTTGGCAGAATCGTGTTCTTTCATGTTTGATTTAGGCCTCTAAAATTTGAGATGATTTGGTCCTTGGGTTCGGATTTTGGAAGGTTCCGAAGAAGCCTCAGAGCAAATGATATTATCTCCAAAACCAACTAAGATTAAAATTAGACAGAATGGTGTTCCTTCATGTTTGATTTATGTTTCTGAAATTTGTGAGGATTTGGTCCATGGGTTCAAATCTTGGAAGCTTCCGGACGAGCCCCAAACCAAACGAGTATATCTCCACAACCAACAAAGATAGAACTCTTATTTTTAGTACAAAAGTGTTCTGTTATGTTTCCTTTTCTGTAAAATTGGAAATTGACATTTGAAAGAATTTGAACCATGGGTTTGTATTTTGGATACTTCCGGATGAGCACAAGAGCAACGAGCATATCTCCAAAACCAACAAAAGTAGAAACTTTAAATTTAGTACAATGGTGTTCTGGCATGTTTTCTTTATGTTCCTGAGATGCATTCGATGAATTGGAGTGGCAATTCGGGTACCTGACACACACCTCCCAAGGACTAACAATCTTCGAAATTAATAAAGATAGAAACTTAAAATTTTTTACAAAGGTGTCAAGCATATCCCAAGAGGATGCCTCTTTTACGTTCCTGAAATTCGAGTTGAATAAGACAGAAAAGGGAAGAAGTTCAAGCAGCTGCCAAAAAGACTTGAGGATTTTTTATTTAATTGGAATTATTCAGGTGTAAGGTATTAATAAGTCGGTTGCATCGACTTACTGTTACATTTACTTGTTATTATTATAATTATTGTTATTATTATAAATTATTATTATTAGTTATTATTATTATTACTATTATTAATTTTTAATATTATTAAATATTATTATTATTATATCCTACACCTAAAGTACAGGGTGTATTAACTTTGATATGGTGTTTGTAAGCACCAAAAGGAAGCGAGTTAGATATGGACATGTATATATATTCTCAATCAGGATCACCTCCTGAGACGATTTAACGATGTCCGTCCGTCCGTCCGTTCGCACGATAACTCAAAAACTAATAAAGCTATCTTGATGAAATTTATATAGTAGGTTACTAATTACGAAAGCAAGCCTAAGTACGAATCTGGACAAAATTGGTCCATGGGTTCGGATTCTGGAAGCTTCCGAATGATTCCGGAGCAAACGAGATTATCTCCAAAACAACAAAGATAGAACCTTTAAATTTTGTACAATGATGTTCCTTCCCGTTCGGATTATGTCTCTGAAAGTTAAGAGGATTTGGTCCATGGGTTTGGATTTTGGAAGCTTCCGAACGAGCCCCAGAGCAAACGAGATTATCTCCAAAATCAACAAAGATAGAACCTTCAAATTTTGTACAATGATGTTTTTTTTTTTTCTTTATTTATATATAAATGAAATCTACATGATTTGAATGTAAATGACAATAAATTTTTTTTTTTTTTAAATAAATCAAGGACCTTAGCATAATGCTGTATGGTCTTATAAATTTTATAATATCAATTAATTAATTATTGAACAAACAAGAAAAGAGATTACATCTATTAATATTGTAGTTTCCATTAATTCACACTTCTCTTTTTTTTTAATCTTATTTGGGGTTTTTGGTTTATTTATTAGTTAGTTATTTAGTTTGTTTATTAGTGTAATTAGTATATTTATTATTATTATTATTTTTTTTTCTATTTCTACTAGTCTTTTTTATAATGTTATATGCTAAATAAGGTTGATTTTATTTTTTGTTTAAATAAATTAAGGTTAGAAATTAACTTCAGGTGTTCTGGCAGTTCATTATAGGCTTTAAGACAGTTATACAAGCAATTATATTTTTGATGTGTTGTTCTAAATAGAGAAAGGTAGAAGTTGGATCTATTCCTAGTATTATGATTATGTATGTCTAGGTTCCTATTAGAATGAAGTTATGTTTTAGTTGGTTGTGAATGATTTTAAACGCAGTTTTATAGAGTTCAAATAATATAATATTTTTTAAGCTTAGATATTTATCATTGTATATAGAATCAGATGGGTGTAACATGGGCAGCCCTTGGGCAAACTTGACACATTTTTTATGCATCATATCTAATTTGTTTAGATAATTTTGTGGAGCTCTACTCCAAATGGGTAAAAGGTAGGAAATGTGAGATTTTATATATGATGCATATATTGTGTATATTGAATGATCAGAAAGGAATTTTCGTAATCTCCTCATTAAGAATATGTATGGAGATATATTTTTAATTACTTTTCCTATATGTGAACTCCAATTTGATTTGCTGTCAAGTATTAGACCTAGATAGTTGAAGTTTCTGACAAATTCTACATTCACATTATTATACTGCAGTGAGTTTATAGAGCTATGTGTTTATTTTCAAACAATAATATTTTAGTTTTTTTTAAATTTAATAAAAGCTGATGCTTGGTTAGCCATTCCTCAATTAACAGTAAGTCATGTTGTATAAATGCATACATATTCGCCTCAGAGTCCTCGGCATATTTAATTACGACATCATCTGCGAATAACTGGATACAACCCTTTAACTTCAGGTGAGAGATATCTTCAATATATAATTTAAATAGTAATGAACCTAGTATCGACCCTTGCGGAACCCCTTTTGATATTGTTTTTTCAATACTAAAGCTATTGTTTATTCTAACTTTTTGTTTACGGTCTTGAAGATATGTTTTGAAAAAATTGAACTGACCCGATGTGAAATTTAATTTCTTTAATTTTGATAGAAGAATATCGTGGTCAACGCAATCAAAGGCTTTTTTTATATCAAGAAATACACAACTAACGAATTTACCATTATCAATATTTTTTGAGATAAAGTCATTTAAAAAGAGACAGGCAGCTGTAGTATTTGATTTTTCTTCAAGACCAAACTGTTTTTCACTTAGTATAGGATTATTTTTAATAAAAATGTTAAGTCTATTTTGAATGATTTTTTCAAAAAATTTTGACAAGCCAGATAATACAGAGATCGGACGATAATTCGAACAGTCGGTTGCTAATCCACCTTTGTACACGGGTGCTGTTTTTAATGAATTTGGATAAGTATTAGATTGAAGTGCATTATTAATAAGAGAGACTAAAGTAGGAGCTAAACGGTGCGAAAATCGTTTTATTAATTTGGTTGAAATGTTATCGTATCCCGTGGCAGCTGCCGAATTCAGAGATTGAATAATTTTAGATATTTCTTCTAAATTAGTAAGATAGAGGTCGAAATTTCTATAGATATTTCTTCTGAATTTGTTTATATAATTAAGATCATGTTTGATTTAGGCCTCTAAAATTTGAGATGATTTGGTCCTTGGGTTCGGATTTTGGAAGGTTCCGAAGAAGCCTCAGAGCAAATGATATTATCTCCAAAACCAACTAAGATTAAAATTAGACAGAATGGTGTTCCTTCATGTTTGATTTATGTTTCTGAAATTTGTGAGGATTTGGTCCATGGGTTCAAATCTTGGAAGCTTCCGGACGAGCCCCAAACCAAACGAGTATATCTCCACAACCAACAAAGATAGAACTCTTATTTTTAGTACAAAAGTGTTCTGTTATGTTTCCTTTTCTGTAAAATTGGAAATTGACATTTGAAAGAATTTGAACCATGGGTTTGTATTTTGGATACTTCCGGATGAGCACAAGAGCAACGAGTATATCTCCAAAACCAACAAAAGTAGAAACTTTAAATTTAGTACAATGGTGTTCTGGCATGTTTTCTTTATGTTCCTGAGATGCATTCGATGAATTGGAGTGGCAATTCGGGTACCTGACACACACCTCCCAAGAACTAACAATCTTCGAAATTAATAAAGATAGAAACTTAAAATTTTTTACAAAGGTGTCAAGCATATCCCAAGAGGATGCCTCTTTTACGTTCCTGAAATTCGAGTTGAATAAGACAGAAAAGGGAAGAAGTTCAAGCAGCTGCCAAAAAGACTTGAGGATTTTTTATTTAATTGGAATTATTCAGGTGTAAGGTATTAATAAGTCGGTTGCATCGACTTACTGTTACATTTACTTGTTATTATTATAATTATTGTTATTATTATAAATTATTATTATTAGTTATTATTATTATTACTATTATTAATTTTTAATATTATTAAATATTATTATTATTATATCCTACACCTAAAGTACAGGGTGTATTAACTTTGATATGGTGTTTGTAAGCACCAAAAGGAAGCGAGTTAGATATGGACATGTATATATATTCTCAATCAGGATCACCTCCTGAGACGATTTAACGATGTCCGTCCGTCCGTCCGTTCGCACGATAACTCAAAAACTAATAAAGCTATCTTGATGAAATTTATATAGTAGGTTACTAATTACGAAAGCAAGCCTAAGTACGAATCTGGACAAAATTGGTCCATGGGTTCGGATTCTGGAAGCTTCCGAATGATTCCGGAGCAAACGAGATTATCTCCAAAACAACAAAGATAGAACCTTTAAATTTTGTACAATGATGTTCCTTCCCGTTCGGATTATGTCTCTGAAAGTTAAGAGGATTTGGTCCATGGGTTTGGATTTTGGAAGCTTCCGAACGAGCCCCAGAGCAAACGAGATTATCTCCAAAATCAACAAAGATAGAACCTTCAAATTTTGTACAATGATGTTTTTTTTTTTTCTTTATTTATATATAAATGAAATCTACATGATTTGAATGTAAATGACAATAAATTTTTTTTTTTTTTAAATAAATCAAGGACCTTAGCATAATGCTGTATGGTCTTATAAATTTTATAATATCAATTAATTAATTATTGAACAAACAAGAAAAGAGATTACATCTATTAATATTGTAGTTTCCATTAATTCACACTTCTCTTTTTTTTTTAATCTTATTTGGGGTTTTTGGTTTATTTATTAGTTAGTTATTTAGTTTGTTTATTAGTGTAATTAGTATATTTATTATTATTATTATTTTTTTTTCTATTTCTACTAGTCTTTTTTATAATGTTATATGCTAAATAAGGTTGATTTTATTTTTTGTTTAAATAAATTAAGGTTAGAAATTAACTTCAGGTGTTCTGGCAGTTCATTATAGGCTTTAAGACAGTTATACAAGCAATTATATTTTTGATGTGTTGTTCTAAATAGAGAAAGGTAGAAGTTGGATCTATTCCTAGTATTATGATTATGTATGTCTAGGTTCCTATTAGAATGAAGTTATGTTTTAGTTGGTTGTGAATGATTTTAAACGCAGTTTTATAGAGTTCAAATAATATAATATTTTTTAAGCTTAGATATTTATCATTGTATATAGAATCAGATGGGTGTAACATGGGCAGCCCTTGGGCAAACTTGACACATTTTTTATGCATCATATCTAATTTGTTTAGATAATTTTGTGGAGCTCTACTCCAAATGGGTAAAAGGTAGGAAATGTGAGATTTTATATATGATGCATATATTGTGTATATTGAATGATCAGAAAGGAATTTTCGTAATCTCCTCATTAAGAATATGTATGGGGATATATTTTTAATTACTTTTCCTATATGTGAACTCCAATTTGATTTGCTGTCAAGTATTAGACCTAGATAGTTGAAGTTTCTGACAAATTCTACATTCACATTATTATACTGCAGTGAGTTTATAGAGCTATGTGTTTATTTTCAAACAATAATATTTTAGTTTTTTTTAAATTTAATAAAAGCTGATGCTTGGTTAGCCATTCCTCAATTAACAGTAAGTCATGTTGTATAAATGCATACATATTCGCCTCAGAGTCCTCGGCATATTTAATTACGACATCATCTGCGAATAACTGGATACAACCCTTTAACTTCAGGTGAGAGATATCTTCAATATATAATTTAAATAGTAATGAACCTAGTATCGACCCTTGCGGAACCCCTTTTGATATTGTTTTTTCAATACTAAAGCTATTGTTTATTCTAACTTTTTGTTTACGGTCTTGAAGATATGTTTTGAAAAAATTGAACTGACCCGATGTGAAATTTAATTTCTTTAATTTTGATAGAAGAATATCGTGGTCAACGCAATCAAAGGCTTTTTTTATATCAAGAAATACACAACTAACGAATTTACCATTATCAATATTTTTTGAGATAAAGTCATTTAAAAAGAGACAGGCAGCTGTAGTATTTGATTTTTCTTCAAGACCAAACTGTTTTTCACTTAGTATAGGATTATTTTTAATAAAAATGTTAAGTCTATTTTGAATGATTTTTTCAAAAAATTTTGACAAGCCAGATAATACAGAGATCGGACGATAATTCGAACAGTCGGTTGCTAATCCACCTTTGTACACGGGTGCTGTTTTTAATGAATTTGGATAAGTATTAGATTGAAGTGCATTATTAATAAGAGAGACTAAAGTAGTTGGTTGAAATGTTATCGTATCCCGTGGCAGCTGCCGAATTCAGAGATTGAATAATTTTAGATATTTCTTCTAAATTAGTAAGATAGAGGTCGAAATTTGTATAGATATTTCTTCTGAATTTGTTTATATAATTAAGATCAATGCTATCAATTGGAATATTTATTTCCTTTGTAATATTCGAAAAATACTCGTTAAAGGCGGTGGCAATATCATTTTCGCGTTCTAGTATCATGAAGTTGTGATGTATTATTTTTATTGTTTGTTTTACATTAACAATATTGGAATTAAACATAATATGTTTATAGCAATCCCAAAGCTTCTTACTGTTATTGGAGTTGTTAATAATTAAATTAGAAAAATATTTTTTTTTTGCCTCGATTAATAAAGTTTTAACTAAAAGTTTGTGTTTTTTGTATAATATTTCCGTATGGGAATCATCTGGGTATATTTTTTTAAATTTAAACAGTGAATCTCTTATTTTCATTTCACTTAGGATTTCTTGAGTGATCCAAGCCTTTTTTTCTTTTTTTTTTTAATTGGAGTAATTTGCGTGTTAATATTTATGATATCTTTCATTTTAAGAACTAATTCGTCAAAATTTGCGAAGAGTGGTAGGTCATTCCAAAAGTTATTCGCACTTATACTTTCATAATTTAGAATAGTTTTAAAAGAATTGTTTATCTCTGTTATTGGGTTTTGATTAATGCTTATGAAAAACATTTGATGGTCAGATAAGCACGAATCTAAAACATGAAACCAGTATTTACTTTGAATAATATCACTAATGAAATGGTCGATAATGGTTTTTGAAATCCTACCAAATCTAGTAGCAAATTCTTGATCTACCTTATTACAAATTAGGAACCCGTTGCTTAATAGAGTGTTTGAATATAGATTTATCTCCCATTTTTCTGCATTTAGTAAATTTAAATTAATATCGCCTAGAATTAGACTTTTTTTGAATTGCGATGTTATATAATCTATCTTATCAATAAAACAATCGATAGAAGTTTCATGTGCCCTGTATATACCAATAATATTAGTGTTCTGTTTTGGTAGTTTAACTCCCAGAATATTACTTTTTTGAAATTCTTTGCCGTATATTTGGTAACTATTTATATCATTTCTCACATAAATCGCAACCCCTCCAAAAGAGTTGTCCCTATTGGCAAAATAAGCATTATACCCTTCAATATTGTAGAATTTACTTTCTGTGATATGCAACCAAACTTCAGTAAGTACAATTACATGAATTTGGTTTTTAAAGTTGTTATTTATCAAAGCCTCTACACTATATAATTTATTTCTTAAGCTATGAATATTTAAATAAGCTATGTTAAAATTATTTTTGTACATTTGGTTTTCTTTACTAATATCAAAATGGGTAGAATAATCTACGTTTAATAAATGTTTTACGTTTGCTACATCATAGACCATTTTTTAAAACATAACATAGAATGTTGGAATTTAGTAAATACACAAACCATAATATTACAATTATTACAGCTAAATAATCGCATTACAAGAGTAATTATTGAATAATTACTGAATTGAATTGAATCGAAATCAATAAAAAAAATACTTAGATTAAGAAATAACCCAATTTGTTGTTGATTTTTGAAAAATAATAAATAATCAAAAGTACAAAAATAAAAGGAAAAAAAAAAAAAAAACAATCACTGAATAAGTGTTGAAAAAATAAAACAATAATAATTTTTTGACACATGATTTGACACATGATTATAAAAATTATAATCGAAAAATGAAAAAAGTAAATAAAAAGTATATCATAAAAAATTAATAGGTTAAGTTTATAGTGTAAATATTGTGAGGTACCAAAAAGGTAAATATTATAATTTGAGTTTTGTTTTAATTTAAGTGAATTTTGCTTTCGTATGTGAATAAAATATGCATAAATATAATAATTAATTATAAGAAATAAGATTAAAATGGTACCAAGTGAATTATTAATAAAATTAAAATTGTAAATTAAAGTAAAAATAAAAATTACATAATTGTGAGTAGTTACTAAAGTGAAAAGTGTAGTAAAAAATCTTTTACCTAACCTTTTTTTAGTTAGTAAAGTTAGAAAACAATATAATATTTGTATTTTAGATAATTCTAAGATAATTGCGTTTTTTATTAGTAAATTAACGTAATTAATAAGTAAATTGTTAATTAAAATTTCTAAGGAAAATAACTGGCTATTTAAATTGAAAATTGTTAAATTAAAGAATAAAGTATTTTTGTTAGTTAAAACTAAATAATTGAAATTGTATAAAAAATAATGTATTATTTTAGTATGCTGTGCATGTAGTTTAATATGTAGTATGCATGTAAAAATATATGTAAGTTGATTAAGAATAAAAACAAAATTAATATCTAAGTTAGTAACATAAAAATATATTGTTAAAAATTGAATCTAAAGTGTTTAGTAATGTAATTTGTGTGCTTTTGTGTAAAAGTTTTTGTAAAAAAGTGTTTTTGATGTAAAACATTGTTATTAATATTTAAAGTTAAAACAATTTTAGTAGTTAGTAAAAATTCAATTAATATTATTTTTAGTATATAAAATATCATTGTAGTTTCTAATTTTAAAAACCTTGGAAGATTCGGTTTTCCTAATGTGGATGATGTTATTTTCCTAATGGGGATATGTTCCTTTCCGTTCGATTTATGTCTCCGAAATTTAAGAGGATTAGGTCCATGGGTTTGGATTTTGGAAGCTTCCACACGAGCATCAGAGCAAATGAGATTATCTCCAAAACCAAATAAGATATAACCTTTAAATTTGGCAGAAAAGTGTTCTTTCATGTTTGATTTAGATCTCTGAAATTTGAGAGGATTTGGTCCATGTGTTTGGATTTTGGAAGCTTCCGAACGAGACCCAGAGGAAGCAAGATTATCTCCATAATCAACAAAGATAGAACCTTCAAATTTTGTATAATGATGTTCCTTTCCGTTCGATTTATGTCTCTGAAATTTAAGAGGATTAGGTCCATGGGTTTGGATTTTGAAGGTTCCAAACGAGCATCAGAGCAAATGAGATTATCTCCAAAACCAAATAAGATATAACCTTTAAATTTGACAGATTGGTGTTCTTACATGTTTTATTTAAGTTTCTAAAATTTGAAAGGATTTGGTCATTGGGTTCGGATTTTGGAAGCTTCCGAACGAGCCTCAGAGCAAACGAGATTATCTCCAAAATCAACTAAGATATAACCTTTAAATTTGGCAGAGTGGTGTTCTTTCATGTTTTATTTAAGTCTCTGATATTTGAGAGGATTTGGTTCATGGGTTCAGATCTTGGAAGCTTCCGAACGAGCCCCAGAGCAACCGAGTATATCTCCACAACCAACAAAGATAGAACTCTTATTTTTAGTACAAAGGTGTTCTGTTATGTTTCCTTTTCTATAAAATTGGAAACTGACATTTGAAAGAATTTGAACCATGGATTCGTATATTGGAAGCTTCCGAACGAGCCCCAGAGCAAACGAGATTATCTCCAAAACCAACAAAGATAAAACCTTTAAATTTTTTACAATGATGTTCCTTCCCGTTTGATTTATGTCTTTGAAATTTAAGAGGATATAGTCCACAGGTTTGGATTTTGGAAGCTTTCGAATGAGCCCCAGAGCATATGAGATTATCTCCAAAAACAACAAAGATATAATCTTTAAATTTTGTACAATGATGTCCCTTCCCGTTCGATTTATGTCTCTGAAATTTAAAAGGATTAGGTCCATGGGTTTGGATTTTGGAAGCTTCCGAACGAGCCCCAGAGCAAACGAGATTATCTCCAAAATCAACAAAGATAGAACCTTCAAATTTTGCACAATGATGTTCCTTTCCGTTCGATTTATGTCTCTGAAATTTAAGAGGATTAGGTCCACGGGTTTGGATTTTGGAAGCTTCCAAATGAGCATCAGAGCAAATGAGATTATCTCCAAAACCAAATAAGATATAACCTTTAAATTTGGCAGAATGGTGTTCTTTCATGTTTGATTTAGGTCTCTGAAATTTGAGAGGATTTGGTCCATGGGTTTGGATTTTGGAAGCTTCCGAATGAGCCCCAGAGCAAACGAGATTATCTCCACAATCAACAAAGATAGAACCTTCAAATTTTGTACAATGATGTTCCTTCCCGTTCGAATTATGTCTCTGAAATTTAAGAGGATTTAGTCCATGGGTTTGGATTTTGAAAGCTTCCAAACGAGCACCAGAGCAAATGAGATTATCTCCAAAACCAACTAAGATATAACCTTTAAATTTGGCAGAATCGTGTTCTTTCATGTTTGATTTAGGTCTCTGAAATTTGAGAGGATTTGGTCCTTGGGTTCGGATTTTGGAAGCTTCCGAACGAGCCTCAGAGCAATTGATATTATCTCCAAAACCAACCAAGATATAGCCTTTAAATTAGGCAGAATGGTGTTCCTTCATGTTTGATTTATGTTTCTGAAATTTGTGAGGATTTGGTCCATGGGTTCAAATCTTGGAAGCTTCCGGACGGGTCCCAAAGCAAACGAGTATATCTCCACAACCAACAAAGATAGAACCCTTATTTTTAGTACAAAGGTGTTCTGTTATATTTCCTTTTCTATAAAATTGGAAACTGACATTTGAAAGAATTTGAACCATGGATTCGTATATTGGAAGCTTCCGAACGAGCCCCAGAGCAAACGAGATTATCTCCAAAATCGACAAAGATAAAACCCTTAAATTTTTTACAATGATGTTCCTTCCCGTTTGATTTATGTCTTTGAAATTTAAGAGGATATAGTCCATAGGTTTGGATTTTGGAAGCTTCCGAACGAGCCCCAGAGCATATGAGATTATCTCCAAAAACAACAAAGATATAATCTTTAAATTTTGTACAATGATGTAAGGGAAGAAGCTCAAGCAGCTGCCAAAAAGACTTGAGGATTTTTTATTTAATTCGATTTATTCAGATGTAAGGTATGCATCGACTTACTGTTACATTTACTTGTTATTATTATAATTATTGTTATTATTATAAATTATTATTATTAATTATTATTATTATTACTATTATTAATTTTTAATATTATTAAGTATTATTATTATTATTATTATTATATCCTACACCTAAAGTATAGGGTTTATTAACTTTCGTATGGTGTTTGTAACCACCAAAAGGAAGCGAGTTAGATATGGATGTATATATATGTATATATATTCTCAATCAGGAACACCTCCTGAGACGATTTAACGATGTCCGTCCGTCCGTCCGTTCGCACGATAACTCAAAAACTAATAAAGCTATATTGATGAAATTTATATAGTAGGTTACTAATTACGAAAGCAAGGCTAAGTACGAATCTGGACAAAATTGGTCTATGGGTTCGGACTCTGGAAGCTTCCGAATGATTCCGGAGCAAACGAGATTATCTCCAAAACCAACAAAGATAGAACCTTTAAATTTTGTACAATGATGTTCCTTCCCGTTCGGTTTATGTCTCTGAAGTTT
This sequence comes from Poecilobothrus nobilitatus, assembly GCA_947095535.1. Lineage (NCBI taxonomy): Eukaryota > Metazoa > Arthropoda > Insecta > Diptera > Dolichopodidae > Poecilobothrus > Poecilobothrus nobilitatus. The sequence continues at coordinate 158,559,845 of OX352774.1, read as the reverse complement.
AAGTGGATTTGGTCCATGCGTTTGGATTTTGGAAGCTTCCGAACGAGCACCAGAGCAAATGAGATTATCTCCAAAACCAATAAAGATATAACCTTCAAATTTGACAGAGTGGTGTTTTTTAATGTTTTACTTAAGTTTCTAAAATTTGAAAGGATTTGGTCCATGGGATCGGATTTTGGAACCTTCCGAACGAGCCCCAGAGCAAACGAGATTATCTCCAAAACCAACTAAGATATAACCTTTAAATTTGGCAGAGTGGTGTTCTTTCATGTTTTATTTAAGTCTCTGATATTTGAGAGGATTTGGTTCATGGGTTCGGATCTTGGAAGCTTTCGAACGAGCCCCAGAGCAAACGAGTATATCGCCACAACCAAAAAGATAGAACTCTTATTTTTAGTACAAAGGTGTTCTGTTATGTTTCCTTTTCTATAAAATTTGAAACTGACATTTGAAAGAATTTGAACCATGGATTCGTATATTGGAAGCTTCCGAACGAGCCCCAGAGCAAACGAGATTATCTCCAAAACCAACAAAGGTAAAACCTTTAAATTTTTTACAATGATGTTCCTTCCCGTTTGATTTATGTCTTTGAAATTTAAGAGGATATAGTCCATAGGTTTGGATTTTGGAAGCCTCCGAACGAGCCCCAGAGCATATGAGATTATCTCCAAAAACAACAAAGATATAATCTTTAAATTTTGTACAATGATGTTCTTTCCCGTTCGATTTATGTCTCTGAAATTTAACAGGATTAGGTCCATGGGTTTGGATTTTGGAAGCTTCCGAACAAGCCCCAGAGCAAACGAGATTATCTCCAAAATCAACAAAGATAGAACCTTCATATTTTGTACAATGATGTTCCTTTCCGTTCGATTTATATCTCTGAAACTTAACAGGATGAGGTCCATGGGTTTGGATTTTGGAAGCTTCCGAACAAGCCCCAGAGCAAACGAGATTATCTCCAAAATCAACAAAGATAGAACCTTCATATTTTGTACAATGATGTTCCTTTCCGTTCGATTTATGTCTCTGAAATTTAACAGGATGAGGTCCATGGGTTTGGATTTTGGAAGTTTCCAAACGAGCACCAGAGCAAATGAGATTATTTCCAAAACCAACTAAGATATAACCTTTTAATTTGGCAGAATGGTGTTCTTTCATGTGTGATTTAGGTCTCTGAAATTTAGGAGGATTAGGTCCATGGGTTTGAATTTTGGAAGCTTCCAAACGAGCACCAGAGCAAATGAGATTATCTCCAAAACCATCTAAGATATAACCATTAAATTTGGTTGGTGTTCCTTCATGTTTGATTTATTTTCTGAAATTTGTGAGGATTTGGTACATGCGTTTAAATCTTGGAAGCTTCCGGACGAGCTCCAGAGCAAACGAGTATATCTCCACAACCAACAAAGATAGAACTTTTATTTTTAGTACAAAGGTGTTCTGTTATGTTTCCTTTTCTGCAAAATTGGAAACTGACATTTGAAAGAATTTGAACCATGGGTTCGTATTTTAGATACTTCCGGACGAGCACAAGAGCAACGAGCATATCTCCAAAACCAACAAAAGTAGAACCTTTAAATTAAGGACAACAGTGTTCTGGCATGTTTTCTTTGTGTTCCTGAGATGGATTCGATGAATTGGAGTGGCTATTCGGGTACCTGACACACACCTCCCAAGGACTAACTATCTTCGAAATTAATAAAGATAGAAATTTAAAATTTTTTACAAAGGTGTCAACCATATCCCAAGAGGATGCCTCTTTTACGTTCCTGAAATACGAGTTGAATAAGACAGAAAAGGGAAGAAGTTCAAGCAGCTGCCAAAAAAACTTATGGATTTTTAATCTAATTCGAATTATTCAGGTGTAGGGTATTAATAAGTCGGTTGCATCGACTTACTGTTACATTTACTTGTTAATTATTAAATAATATTATTATTTTTAATTATTATTATTATTATTATTGTTATTATTATTATTATTATTATTATTATTATTATTATTATTATTATTATTATTATTATTATTGTTATTATTATTATTATTATTATTATTATTATTATTATTATTATTATTATTATTATTATTATTATTATTATAATTATTATTATTATTATTATTATTATTATTATTATTATTATTATTATTATTATTATTATTATTTTTATTATTATTATTATTATTATTATTATTATTATTATTATTGTAATTTTATAAATTATTATTACTAATTTTTATTATTATTACTAATAATTAAATTAAATATTATTGAGTATTATTATTATTATTATTATTAGTATTATTATTATTATTATTATTATAATTTAATTATTATAATTTTATTATAGTTATTATTATTATAATTATTTCTATTACAAATTATTAAATTATTCTATTACAAATTATTGAATATTATTATTATTATTTGTATTATTATTATTATTTTTATTATTATTATTATTATTATTATTATTATTAATACTATTATTATTATTATTATTATTATTATTATTAGTATTATTATTGTTATTATTATTATTATTATTGTTATTATTATATATTATTATTATTAATTATTATTCTTCTTGAATAAGCTTCTTGATGGAATCTTTACTTTGAAATTCTTAACAATTTCCAAACTTGGAATAGTATAGTCTGTGGAATCTGGCAGATCCCAAGCTGTCGAGCTTAGAATACTACTGTGACCATAAGGTTTTATGCACCAGTGCCAATCTTCTCTGAGTCTGACCGCAGTACAACAGGCTAGAAATTTTATATGGTGGTCAACGGGGGGGAGATAAAGAAGTGCATCTAGTGCATTACTTGGTGTCGATCTCAACGCAACCGTAATGCTTAGATATGCGCCTCTCTGTACCTTACCAAGTTTGGTTCGGATATACTCTTTCTCCAGCGTTGGCCACCAGACTAATGATCCGTAGGTAAGAATGAGGCCTACTATAGCTGTGTACATCCATAAAGCCATTCTTGGCTTTAAACTCCATTTTTTACCTAACATTTTCCTACAAGAATACAGGGCTACACAGGCCTTTTTGGCTCTTTCTTCACTATTCTCCACTCTAAGTCTCCACTCTAAGTCTCAGTCTCAGTTTCGTATCAAGAACCACTCCTAGGTATTTGACATTGGGGGTTAAATTCATATATACACCATCCAGTCTAGGCTTGGTGAATTCCGGTATCTTTGTTCTGTTTGTGAATAGCATTAGCTCAGTTTTGTTCGGATTAACGCAGAGGCCACATCCATTGGCCCATCTACTAACCCTTCTTAAAGCTCTTTCCATAATTACACTAATTATGTCAAGAAGCTTTCCAGACACTAATACTGCTAGATCATCTGCCTATTCAACGGCTTTGGTTCCCTCATCTTGAAGTTCTTTCAGTATTCCCTTCATTACTACAAGCCACAGTAGTGGTGATAATACCCATCTTGGGGTGTGCCTCTACTTACTCTTCTAATAATTTTATAGTTACCAAGTTCCGATTGGATCTCTCTTGATTGCAACATATTAACAATCACTGACTAAGTACAGTTTCTGCCCCTAGTTCTTCCAGTGAATTCTGTATGGCCTCTACATGTACATTATTGAAGGCTCCTTCTATGTCTAAAAAGGTAGTTAATGTATATTCCTTATACTGAATCGATTGTTCCACGTCCCGAACTAGTTCACTCAGTGCAGTCTCTGTTGACTTACCCTTCCAATAGGCATGTTGGTATTTACATAGCGGAGTACTCTCTAGTACTCTTCTAAGCTCTAACTCGAGTGTATTTTCAAGAGTTTTCAATAAATAGGATGATAGACTGATCGGTCTAAAATCTTTAGCGGTGTCGTGCCCCCTTTTACCAGCTTTTGGTATAAAGATCACATTCACCCGCCTCCATTACAGGGGAATATGACCAAAAGTGAGGCCGCTTCTGAACAGCTTAGTAATTAATGGAACTACAAGCCCCTTCATTTCTTGCAGCATTTTTGGAAAAATACCGTCTAAACCTGCGGCTTTGTATGGAGGGAAGTTATCAATTGCCCAGGCAACCTTTTCCTTCGTTATAACTGAGTTAATCCATTCGTTAGGGCCACTTAGGGCTTAATTAATGGAACTACAAGCCCCTTCATTTCTTGCAGCATTTTTGGAAAAATACCGTCTAAACCTACGGCTTTGTATGGAGCGAGGTTATCAATTGCCCAGGCAACCTTTTCCTCCGTTATAACTGAGTTAAACCATTCGTTAGGGCCACTTCGGACTCTAGTGTCAACCGCTTGGTTAATCACATAAGCGTTCTCAATGCACCCTGGAAAATGGGTAGACACTAAAAGATCTAGGGTTTCCTTGGCTGAATCAGTCCAATTCCCTTCCGTAGTTCTCAGGAAGGAAGTATTACATGTTACAGATATTAGTAATGATGAAACCCTAAATATAGAGAATTGGAGTTTTCTCTAGATAAAACTCTGCTAAGTCTTGCTGAGTCTCCAGTACTTTCAATTGATTCACAATAATCATTCCATGATTGGTTTTTAGCCAGTCGGATTGCTCTCTAATATTTCCTAAGTTGGTCCTTATAGAGTTGCCATTTATTCTGCTTGTAGCAGATATTGTAGGCGTCCCTAGTCTCCTTTCTTAAGTTACTTAAGTTCTCATTCCACCAGACCGGATATGTCTTTTTGCTACGCTTAATAGGGCATGCCACTTTGAATGAGACCTCCATGGCCCTTGTAAACATGTCAGTTCCCTTTTCTAACTCATTTTCAGTTACGATATCTGAGTTAGCTATTACCAAAAGTTTTTTTCTAGCTACTTTTCTGAATTTCTTCCAGTCGGTAGCCCTGGGATTTCTGTAGGGTTTGGGATTTTCAGGCTTAATACTGATATTGAAGAGAATCCAATTGTGGTCCGAAAAAGAACTTTTCTCGGATACTCTCCATTTCTCTATATTTAGGGTTTCATCATTACTAATATCTGTAACATGTAATATCTAACACATCTGCCCAACCTGGAAAACCATCCGAGCTTGGAAATATGAAAGTGGGGTTACTGCCCCTATTGCATATATTTTGGTTGCTTTTTAAAATAAAATCAAATAATGACTCACCTCGCTCATTCGTTTCCGAGCTACCCCATAGGGTATGCCGTGCATTAGCATCACAGCCTGCGATCAATTTGCCACCTGTGGCAACTACCACCTGCTGGAACCGAGATGGTGGAGCAGATTCGTCATGTGGCATGTACACGGAATTTATATACACGCTCACATTGTTCCGCATCTCCAGTTTGACAACTGTCAAATCTTCATAACTGAAATTAGAACAGAGATGTGCACTTATATGTTTTTTAACTAGAATACAAGTTCTTGGCTTACCTATTTCTAAATTTACATTCTTGTAGTATAGATTATAGTCACAGGTATTTAACCCTCTAAACTTAGAGGTGTTAACCCAAGCCTCTTGAATTAGGGCTACATCTAAGTCCTCCTCTCCTAGGAGAACTAGCAGATTATCCGAGGTGCACTTCGAGTGCCTTAGGTTAATCTGCACCACCCGCATCGCTTACTTCACAACGAGCTGCTGTAGATTCCTTGTCTATTGCCAAGTCTCCCAGCAGCCCCCTTGCTTCGTCCAGGTCGTCTATGTCTGGAATCCCTGGCTTGAATAATTTTAGTTTGGTATACCGTATACCAAACCTTAGTTTGTTTTCCTGCTTCTCCAGACCACCCAGATTTCCTCACTGATAAGAAGGAGAAACGATATACTGTTTTTCAGCAGTTCATCTGACGATTTCTCCTTCGTTATCACCGACCAGTTCCCCATTGGAACTGTCGGGTTGTGCAAGCGGAGAAACTCGAGGGGCTTTTCCCCCTTATCTCAATCCTAGGCAACCAGATACGGGCTCTAGGTCTCCTAGGGATTTCGCCAACTGGGATTATTTCAATTTTGGCTTCCTTCCAGGCATTGCCAATCTAAGCAATTCTTTTACTAAAAAAAACCAAGGAGAACGGATCCTCGCATCTGATTACGCTGTAGCCCCTGACTGCGTCAGATGAATCAAAGCAAGGGAGTTGTCCTCCTGCACCTCCTAGGATGAACTCAAGCTTGATCCACAGATCATTGGAAACTTTCCTGTCACTGCCTTTCCTGTCACTTTCCTGTCACGCTCTATCGTTGACAACTGCAACACATAAACTGTCTTTTGCAATACCATTGTAATTTTTATGTGCTACAGTTTTCGAACTGCTATGTAGATTTATCCTAGGCACCTTAATTCTTTCTGCGCCAGGACTGGTCCCATCCTGTGACCTATTCCTTTTCGATGAATCTTTTTCGGAATTGTGCGATTCATACAGTCGCACAATCTCGCTATATTTCTTCGGGTCTTCTGGATCCCTTTCGTTAACAATACCTTTGGCTTCGTTCTGGGCCATCTTGCAAAATATGAACATAGCTTTCTGGTACTGTTTCTTCAAAGCCGATCCAGAGCTTCTACCAGACTTTTTTTAGTTTTGGAAATACTATGACTGGTATTTCCACTACTATTTGAACCTGATGGCTTTGGACCACTATAACAGCTGGCTTCGCTGCTGAAGGGGTACTCTGGCTGGTACCGATAATAGTCTCCTGACTGGAGACGAGTAACTCATCTTCAGAAGATAAATTGATGTTTGTTTGTTTTTT
>OX352774.1:158302749-158552964 GCA_947095535.1 Poecilobothrus nobilitatus | reverse complement strand
CTCGGATACAATGACCTTATACTTTTTAAAATGCTCCTCTTTAGATTCAATTGCTTTCCTACAGATGTCATTAAACCATGGCTTGGAACTTGATTTAAACGGTTTAAAAGAGCTGGGTATGAAGAGTTTCATAACTTGCATAATTATTTTACTAATGGCATCTATAGCAAAGTCAACGTTTCTGTGACAAACACATCGACCAATCAAAATCAGCCAAAAAACTGTTTAGACCCCCCCAGTCAGCCCTGTTGTAGGGCCAAACTAGTCTTTTAGGAATATGATTTTGACTAGCCGATGTATTTGCTGAAAAGCTTGTTTTAATAAGACAATGATCACAGCCCCCAATTGGAGAGCCAGTCTCTCCCCACGGTCTCTCCCCAGTCAGCCCTGTTGTAGTGCCAAACTAGTCTTTTAGGAATATGATTTTGACTAGCCGATGTATTTGCTGAAAAGCTTGTTTTAATAAGGCAATGATCACAGCCCCCAATTGGAGAGCTTACAGAAATGTTATATTTTTCTGGATTTGTGGTTAGGAACAAATCCAAAAGATGCTCGTTGTGGTTGTCACGGGCTCTTAACAAGTTGAGAAAGTTGGAATAAGTTTGAAAATAGTTCAACTTGCTTGCCTTTCGGTGAGTTGTGACTAGAGAAATGGAGCCAGTTTTTGTTGTGTTATATTTTTCTGGATTTGTGGTCAGGAACAAATCCAAAAGATGCTTGTTGTGGTTGTCACGGTCTAGAATTCTAGTAGGGCTCTTAACAAGTTACGAAAGTTGGAATAAGTTTGAAAATAATTAAAATAATTAAAATCCCCGGCGACAGCTATCTCACATTCTGTATTTTTTTCCGAAATTTTATTAATATCGTCGGATAGTTTTTCAATAGCCACAGTTGTTTCTAGCTCGTTGGCTTAGGGAGATCTGTATATAAAACAAAAAAAGATTGTAGCTTCTTCAACTCGGAGTTTAATCCAAAGATAATGGAAAATTGGGTTGGAGCTTTTATAATCGAGAAGAGAGTTGAAAGCTACGTCGGAACGTATATATAAAGCGACATCTCGATGAGAGATAAAAAGCGGAACTAAAGTATAGCCGTTGATACTATAATTAGTATCATCGCCTATAACCTGAGTTTCACTTAGGGCTAATATAGCTGGTCTTTCTGAGTGTAGATGAGCTTCAACTAATTGGAAATTGCTCGCTAAACCTCTAATATTACAAAAGTTAATTGTAAAGTTGACGGACATTATTACAATTTGCAACGAAATGGGACTGGGAAAAATTAATTATAGTTAAAATTAAAAAAAAATAAAAATAAAACAAAAATAAATTTCGAATTTAAATTAAATTTAAAGAAAATTTACCCAAACAAAACCAAAAAAAAGGAACACCAAACGTTAAACTCGAACAGACGGGAAAAAAAAAATAACTGAACAAAATAAAAGGTGAACAAGACAAACGAAATTCGAGGTACGACAGTTTTTAGTACCTTATCGTACACAAGAAATACTTACCACATTCACCACTTAAATAGCATAGACCCAAACCTTCTTATATCATATAAATTTCTTTTTCCCACTTATAATATTTTCCACTTAATTTATAATAATCAAAACTTAAAACAAAATTAAAGTTAATAAAAATTGAATTTAAAAGTTAATTGAACTAAATCTAAATTTATAACAAGGAAATAAAAGAAAATAAAACTATTAATAAAAAACCAAAATTGTAAACAAGCTTAAAACTAAAAACAAGTGAAATCAAAATATAATTAAAATTAAGAAGTTTCAAAATTAAAAGTTGAATAAAAAAAATATAAAATTAGCGAGAATTAAAATTAATGAGTTTGAAATAGAATTAGATGATCCAGTATTTGCTTGATAAGCTGCAACAGCCGGAGAAAAGAAAAAAAAAATATGATGGAATCATCAGTGGCTTTTGTATATTCCTCGTCAATATATCACATTCATTCGGATTTAAAATTTATTTATGGTATAAAGTTTGAATTATATTAATAAATTAAATTTAATTACTAAGTTTTAATGTTTAATAAAATAAAATTGATAAAATTGAATTATTTGTATTATATATTATAATAATATTTATTATTTATGTATATTATAATAAATTAATTGTTAATAATTTGATATTATTAAGTTATTATTTTATAATTCATTGATATTGTAATAGAAATTATTTATTATTTTATGATTTATTAAAATTAATAATCGTTAGTTATTTTTATTTTAATTTTATTGGTTTTACAGATTATGCCGTCAGATGGCTTAAGAATAATTTGATTCTTGAATTAGTTGATTTATTGATTGGTTAATACACTTGAGTGTTAATACAACTATGATAATAGTTGTCAAAATAAACAATTTGTTTTTTAGTTTACCGCGTGAATTCAATTTAAACAGCACCGATTTTACTTTAATTACTAAATTATAATGTAGATAATTAATGTTTTGGTTTTTTGATTAAATTTGGATTAAAAGTGAAAAAAATATTTACAATAAATTTTAGTTTTTAGTTCACTGAGTATTCATTTGGTTATATTTAAATTTATATTTAGTTTTTATATTTTATATTGATTGAATTATAATTAAGATTAAATTTAATGTTGAACAAATATTCATATTTTTTATAGTATGTTTAGTAATTACTCAATTACAAAAATAAAAAATTTTATAATTAAACCAGATTATTTTATTTGTTGTTTATTATTTTATCATGTAAATTTTTGGAGATTTCAGCCCTGTTGTAGGGCCAAACTAGTCTTTTAGGAATATGATTTTGACTAGCCGATGTATTTGCTGAAAAGCTTGTTTTAATAAGACAATGATCACAGCCCCCAAATGGAGAGCCAGTCTCTCCCCACGGTCTCTCCCCAGTCAGCCCTGTTGTAGTGCCAAACTAGTCTTTTAGGAATATGATTTTGACTAGCCGATGTATTTGCTGAAAAGCTTGTTTTAATAAGGCAATGATCACAGCCCCCAATTGGAGAGCTTACAGAAATGTTATATTTTTCTGGATTTGTGGTTAGGAACAAATCCAAAAGATGCTCGTTGTGGTTGTCACGGGCTCTTAACAAGTTGAGAAAGTTGGAATAAGTTTGAAAATAGTTCAACTTGCTTGCCTTTCGGTGAGTTGTGACTAGAGAAATGGAGCCAGTTTTTGTTGTGTTATATTTTTCTGGATTTGTGGTCAGGAACAAATCCAAAAGATGCTTGTTGTGGTTGTCACGGTCTGGAATTCTAGTAGGGCTCTTAACAAGTTACGAAAGTTGGAATAAGTTTGAAAATAATTAAAATAATTAAAATCCCCGGCGACAGCTATCTCACATTCTGTATTTTTTTCCGAAATTTTATTAATATCGTCGGATAGTTTTTCAATAGCCACAGTTGTTTCTAGCTCGTTGGCTTAGGGAGATCTGTATATAAAACAAAAAAAGATTGTAGCTTCTTCAACTCGGAGTTTAATCCAAAGATAATGGAAAATTGGGTTGGAGCTTTTATAATCGAGAAGAGAGTTGAAAGCTACGTCGGAACGTATATATAAAGCGACATCTCGATGAGAGATAAAAAGCGGAACTAAAGTATAGCCGTTGATACTATAATTAGTATCATCGCCTATAACCTGAGTTTCACTTAGGGCTAATATAGCTGGTCTTTCTGAGTGTAGATGAGCTTCAACTAATTGGAAATTGCTCGCTAAACCTCTAATATTACAAAAGTTAATTGTAAAGTTGACGGACATTATTACAATTTGCAACGAAATGGGACTGGGAAAAATTAATTATAGTTAAAATTAAAAAAAAATAAAAATAAAACAAAAATAAATTTCGAATTTAAATTAAATTTAAAGAAAATTTACCCAAACAAAACCAAAAAAAAAGGAACACCAAACGTTAAACTCGAACAGACGGGAAAAAAAAATAACTGAACAAAATAAAAGGTGAACAAGACAAACGAAATTCGAGGTACGACAGTTTTTAGTACCTTATCGTACACAAGAAATACTTACCACATTCACCACTTAAATAGCATAGACCCAAACCTTCTTATATCATATAAATTTCTTTTTCCCACTTATAATATTTTCCACTTAATTTATAATAATCAAAACTTAAAACAAAATTAAAGTTAATAAAAATTGAATTTAAAAGTTAATTGAACTAAATCTAAATTTATAACAAGGAAATAAAAGAAAATAAAACTATTAATAAAAAACCAAAATTGTAAACAAGCTTAAAACTAAAAACAAGTGAAATCAAAATATAATTAAAATTAAGAAGTTTCAAAATTAAAAGTTGAATAAAAAAAATATAAAATTAGCGAGAATTAAAATTAATGAGTTTGAAATAGAATTAGATGATCCAGTATTTGCTTGATAAGCTGCAACAGCCGGAGAAAAGAAAAAAAAAATATGGTGGAATCATCAGTGGCTTTTGTATATTCCTCGTCAATATATCACATTCATTCGGATTTAAAATTTATTTATGGTATAAAGTTTGAATTATATTAATAAATTAAATTTAATTACTCAGTTTTAATGTTTAATAAAATAAAATTGATAAAATTGAATTATTTGTATTATATATTATAATAATATTTATTATTTATGTATATTATAATAAATTAATTGTTAATAATTTGATATTATTAAGTTATTATTTTATAATTCATTGATATTGTAATAGAAATTATTTATTATTTTATGATTTATTAAAATTAATAATCGTTAGTTATTTTTATTTTAATTTTATTGGTTTTACAGATTATGCCGTCAGATGGCTTAAGAATAATTTGATTCTTGAATTAGTTGATTTATTGATTGGTTAATACACTTGAGTGTTAATACAACTATGATAATAGTTGTCAAAATAAACAATTTGTTTTTTAGTTTACCGCGTGAATTCAATTTAAACAGCACCGATTTTACTTTAATTACTAAATTATAATGTAGATAATTAATGTTTTGGTTTTTTGATTAAATTTGGATTAAAAGTGAAAAAAATATTTACAATAAATTTTAGTTTTTAGTTCACTGAGTATTCATTTGGTTATATTTAAATTTATATTTAGTTTTTATATTTTATATTGATTGAATTATAATTAAGATTAAATTTAATGTTGAACAAATATTCATATTTTTTATAGTATGTTTAGTAATTACTCAATTACAAAAATAAAAAATTTTATAATTAAACCAGATTATTTTATTTGTTGTTTATTATTTTATCATGTAAATTTTTGGAAAATTAGAATTTTTGTATCATGCAAAAATAAGACCGATATTTACAAATATACTGTTGATATAATAATTGTATGCATTTGTAATGACTTCAGATAAACACAACCTTTATGAATACATATATTTTTAAGATTATATTATTTAGGTATAAAATTTATTTGAGCTGATATATTATTAGCACTGGTGCACCAAAATATTGTTATATTAATCTGCTACCTGTTATATTATCTGCTACATTTGCTTATTGAATAAATTTATTTATTTTTAAAATATTTATTTTTTTCTTAAACTAATTCCATTCATATGAGTAATTTTTTAATTATATCTACAATATTTTTAATTATAAATACAACTTATTTCCACTGATTTTCCTTTTATTTCATCACTTAATAATTAAAGTTTTAAAAATTACTATTATTATTATTGTTATTATTTTACTACAGAGTCAGCGCCATCCGTGGATTACAACGTGCAGCAATATATAACACCTTACTTGTATGATGTAACGAAAGATAGCCCCACTGTAGCAGCTATTATTATTATTATTATTATAATTTTTTTTTTTTTATTATAATAGTTTATTTAATTTCAGATAATTTTACAATATAAATATAAAATTATGTATAAGAAATTAAAATTTAAATACAAATTAATTTTAATTACCACTAATTTTACTTTTAAATATAATTTTAACTACTTTAATTTCTAAAATTTTTTATATATTTTTTAAGTTTATTTTTAAATATCGCTACATTTTGACAATTTTTAATTTCCGTAGGTAAAGAGTTGTAGAGTTTAATTGCACTACATTTTAAGCTTTTTTGTTGTTTGAATGTTCTAGCTTTAGGTATTACAATATTTTTTCTATGTCTAGTAAAATAATTATGTACATTCTCCGTATTATTTAGAATTAATTTTGACTTGAAATTACTATTTAGTATATTATAAATGTATTTACATTTATCAAAATAAATTAGTTGATTTATATCAAGTACATTAGTTACTTTGTATAATTTCCTAGTACTAGTTTTAGGATTTATTTTAAATAAAATTTTTAATGCCTTATTCATTATAGTTCCAATCGAATTTACGTGAAATTTTGAACAGTGAGTCCAGCTGCATATATTATATCTAATTCTTGATAAAATGTGACCATTGTAAACAAGCTTAGCTGCATGATACGGAATGCCACCAGATCTTTTTATAGCCATACATATAGGGATAATTTGTTTCTTAATTTTTTTAATGTGATTATCCCATCTTAAATTTTCATTAAATATCATTCCTAAATATTTAACGATATCCACTCTTTGAATTATATTATTTTTTATCTTCAGAGTAATATCATCATATTTTTTTTTCTGGGTTTTGAATATTATGTAATTAGTTTTTTTGGCATTTATACTTAGCTCATTATACTCTAACCAATTACATAATGTTTCCAAGTCCTTATTTAGTACACCTTCCAATTCTTTCATTGTTTTAGCTTTTGCAATCAGGTTGGTGTCATCCGCATAAATATTGTATATTGACATGATATTATTTTTTGGTATGTTCATTATATATAGTAAGTATAAAAGCGGCCCAAGAAGAGACCCTTGTGGTACACCTGTTTTTGTTAATAGTTCATCGCTCAAAATTTGGTTTATTTCAACGCATTGGGTCCTATTTGTTAAATAACTTTTCAATAAGAGATTACAATTTCCTCTTATTCCCATGTTCTCTAAGAAATTAAGTAATCTGGAATGATTTACCGTGTCAAATGCTTTTGTTAAATCAATAAATATCGCACCTACATAGAAACCATCATCTAATGCATCATAGATTTTCTCCAATGTTGCTGTAATGACTGACTCTGTGCCACTATTTTCTAAGAAACCATATTGATTGGTTAATAATTTGTGTAATAAAATTTCTAATTCTTATATTAATTTCTTTTTCAAATATTTTTGATATAGAATTTAAAATTGAGATTGGCCTATAATTATTACAATCTTCTTTTAGCCCAGATTTATGTATAGTAACTATAAAGGCTTTTTTAAGTTGATCTGGAAATATTCCTTCTGTAAAACACTTATTGATTATTATCTCTAAAGGTTGTTTTATAACATTAACCAATTCCTGTAAGTCTTTAACTGTAATTTTATCTAATCCTGGAGTAGCATTTTTATTTAATTTCATGATAATTTGATAGATTTCATCTTGTGTAACTGGAGTAAGAAATAACGATTTACTATTATATATTTTATAGGCAGCATTATTAACTGTACTACAATTCCGACTCTCAGTTAGAATACCTTTACTTATTTCGTTAAAAAATTTATTAATAGTATCTGCTGTCTCATTTTCATTAATTGTTTTCTCGCCATTTTTTTTTAAAACGTAAGTAATAGTTTCAGTTTTTTAGTCATTCTTATTTTTTATAATTTTATTTAATAATTTTCATAGTTTCCTAGAATTATTCCCTGCTTTTTCAATACTTTTAATAACGTGATTATTTTTACCTTCCCTTATTAATTTTTCTACTTTCTTTTTGAATAGAATATATTTTACTCTTTTTTCCCTATTGCTTGGATCTTTTGTATGTGCATCATATAGGGATTTTCTAATTTTAAGTTTTTCAAATATCATGGGTGTAATCCAGCTATTATTTCTAGTTCTGACTTTAACTGCTTTAGTACCCAATTCTTTTGTACTTCCTGTATTGTTTTAACTAGTGTATCAATTTCCATAATGTTTGTATTTCCTATTTTAGTTTTTACGATGTTACACATTTGAATATAGTCTGTTTTATTTATAGTATATTTTAGTTTATAGTTTTTTTATTTACAGTATATTTGGTGATCAAATAAACTGTTATCCTTTATTGTGAAAGAAACCTGATATTTTTCATTAAAGTTTGTTATTATATGATCTATTAGAGTTTTAGATTGAGCTGTATTTCTTGTACTTTGCCTCTTATTAAGTAAATAATATCCAGAAGTAGCTATCATATCTTTGTTCTTATGAGTAAGTTGGTATTATCAAACAAATTTAAGTTAGTATCAGCAAAAAATATGTGATTTCAATTATCCTCCATTTTAGTTTCTAAGTATTCTATAAATAAATTGCTGTTTTCCGCTGGAGCTTGATAAAATGTTCCAATTTTTATTTTTGGTTGAGAGTTTAGGATTTCAATTACCATATAATTATATCTTTCATCCTAAATTACTACATTACAGTGAATGTTATCCTTTGCAAAAATTGCTGTTCCTCCCCCTTTTTTCTTTTCTGCAGTTATAAACCGCCTTATAATTGGGGATATTATGTACATCTGTTTCGTTGTCGAATATCCATACCTCGTAAGTACTACTATATCAATATCCTTGAGCTCTGTGATTAAAACTTCTAATTCTAATATTTTATTTCTTATGCTACAGATATTTAAGTATAAAATATTTAGGTTCCCTATTTGTTTTCTTATATTTGGGTGATTGATCATTATGGAATGCTTATCATATAATTTTGCCAGTTTTCTCTTATTTTTTGCAGGTACTCTCGATATTTATTATCAATGTGATTTCTATACGATTTTAGATCCTTTATAGAGACCTCCATCCTCATGAGAGACTCCTATATTTTCATGATATTTATAATATATATTACGTAGTTCTTTATAATCTGTTGGTAATCCTTCTTGATCGATTAGTACTTTGATATTTGTTTGTGTCATAGCATTATAACAAATATTTTTATTCCTACAGTTGTATACTGCTTTAAATTTAGGTAAGTTAAAGATTCCAATCTCACTATCATATAACCATATTTCTGTAACTATTACAATATCAACTGGTTCACATTCATTTATAAGAATCTCAAGTTCGAACAATTTATTTCTTAAGCTGCAGATGTTCAAGTACAAAATGTTGAGTTCACCTATATTGTTTTCATTTGGTTCTATCATTATGGAATACCTATCATATAATTACGCCAAGTTTCTCTTTGTTTTTGAAGATTCTCTCTGTGTTTGTTGTCAATATGACGTCTGTGCATTTTTAGATCTTTTTTAACATCTTCATGGGGAATACCTCTGCTTACATGATATCTATAATATATTCTACTTAATTCTTCGTAATCCGTTGAAAACCCTTCTTGATCAATAAGTACTTTGATGTTTGTTTTTATAATACCTTCAATACAGACATCATCTTCATTGTGAAAGTATGATAGATACATCCTTACATTATTATAAATCCTGTTATCTCTTAATCGGGAGAGTATATATATGCTATCACCGTCTGCGATCGCTTTTCTTCTCACTTTAACGATTGGTGGAGCCATTGGATCAATAAAGCTATTACTATTTTGAGAACCGCTTAACGGCTTAGGTTGCAAAGAAGTAAGAGTACAATTATCACTAACTTTATTTTCTATGGTACTATTGTTTTTATTTTCTGTTTTAATGTTATTTATTTCATTTCGTTGATGCAATGTATCATTTTTGATTCCATAAGAATTACTTTTAATAATTTTCAATTTTGTATTATTACTATTAGTTTTTTTTGACCATACCTTAGCAACATATTTAAGTAAACTAAAGGTTTTTTTCTTCTTTATGTGTTTTTGCATTTTATCATTAATATTTTTATTGCTTACTGCATTCTTATTAATGTTATTATTACTATGATTATCATCATTGTTATTATTATTTTTATTGTTATTATTATACTTATTGTTATTACTATTCATATTGCTATTATTAATATTGTCATTATTATCGGTGTTATTATTATTATTATTACTATTGTTATTATTGATATCGGTATTGTTGCTATTAATTTGAATTCTATTTGTGCTATTACTACAATTATCATTATTATTATCATTATAATTAGCATTATTTCGTATTATTTCAATTGTTTTATTGTGATCTTTTCCCATTATCTGTGATTGCTAGTAGTATTTTTTGTTTTTTTAAAGTTATTTTATTCTGAAAAGCCGGGCAGGTTCTACTTAATGTATTATGATTAACATCCACATTGATTTTTAATTTTTCATTGTATTTCAAACAGTTTATGCACTTATTAATATCTTCTTACTTGCATTCACTAGTTTTATGTTCCTGATGGCATTTCAAGCATGTTTCCGCATTCCTACATTCAGCTGATTTATGGTTAAAACCTTTGCACTTAAAACATCTTGGAATGTTTATAGCGTCGAAGACTTTGTATCTTTCCCAACCTATGCAAACTTTTTCATGTTCCAAAATTTTAGGAAATGACTCCTTATCAACTTCAATAACTATGTTAAACATTTCCTTATTATATTTTTTAACAGAATATGTTTTTAGCACTTTCATTTCACTCATTTCAAGGAAATCATTTTGTTTTTTTAACTTTTCAATTATTTCTATTTCACTATATTTCTGATTAATGTGAACAATTTCTATTTTTGGTTTCATTTCTACCGCTATTTTTATCTCATAATTTTCATTCAATTTTAGTTCTAATTCATTTCTTATTTTTTCCCGATCTTCCTTTGTATCAGTTCCAATTAAAATTATACCATTTTTTCTATTAACAACATTTTTAATTTTAAAATTTTTTCGATCCACCTTTGTATTCAAATCACTCTTTGTTTTTTCATTTTTTTTGCTTACTCCTCGGTTTTACAATTAAAGGTAGTTCTTTTTTCATTATCATATCAGAACCGCTTATTGTATTTTTCACAATATCGACAAATGACACCGTATGACCTGTATTTATTTTTTTCAGTATTAGTAAGTTTATTGCATATCTCATCACTTTTTTTTATTACATTTATAAATTGTTCGTTCACCTTCTCGCTTTGATTTTTAAAGACTTCTGTAAATTTTGCCATTTTATCTAATTCTTTTTGTTGACTAAATTTGATTTCCTCCAACCGTTTCATATAATTAGTTTCAATTGCCTTTAGTAGATCAATAACTTCTTTCTCGGTATTTTTGATAGCTCTATCAAACTCTTCTTTGTACTCTTTCAGCTGATCATTATTTTTTCCCACCGCTCTTTCCATATTTTGAATATACAGAACACAGTCGTCACATATAAATTTAATATTTTGATTAGCACATATCATGTTAATTGATGATTGATCCAAACCTGAACATCTAAAAGCTTCGTGGTATATTTTCTTACACACTCCTGCACATTCTATTCCAGTTTCTCCCTTTATTTTCATTTTGCACTTTTGGCACGACGCCATAGTTGGTAATTATTAATTAAAATAAAAAATAAAAACTGCTGAATATTATTTTCTTTATTTTTACCTTTTATTTTCAATTTTACCGTATTTATAGAAAAAAAAAATTTTTTTTAATCGATAAAAAAACACGTCTGTACTTAATAAACGTTATTTAATAACTTAAAATTTAATAATAATAGTAATAATAATAATTATTTTTATTATTACTATTACTATTATTATTATTAATATTATTATTGTTATTATTACTACTATTAATTATACGATATACATTATTACGATATAAAAGTACTATATATTTTTTATTTATGACCTGACCGCGGTTTGAACCCAATACTCTTCCATTGAAAGTTTGGCGACTTAACCACTGCGTTTCTGATCTGACTTAACCATGAGTCAGATATGCTTGAAGTTTTAATACCTCATAGATATGTTCTGCAGATTTAAGTGTAAAATTTTGACTTTTGAAAAGTGAAGTGATGTCTTTCATTCCCTTGGGTTTAGGATTTGCTTTTAAATGATATTCAGGTTAGCTAACACAATTGCTTCGGCAATGTTGTTCAAATGGGTGTGTAATATATCTATATTGTAATTTATTTGATTTAAGTATTGTAAGTTTTTTAATCTTATATCGTCCTTTCTTATACTATTCCTGATTTTGTCTTGGGTGTCTTTAATAAGGTTGAGAATTGCATCCTGTTGGTAATTTATATGATCAGTAACATTTTCAAACCGTTCTATCATTTTCTTGTTCATTATAGTTTGCTTGTCAATTTCGCCTTTTAGTATGTGTTGGTTGTTCATTACAGTCTCAATATCTTTATTAATTTTAATGGCGTCGTTATTGTCCATATTTCCAGTTATTCCTTTTATAAGAGTTCCTAGTCCGTCAGTAAACCGCGTAGCAATATTAAATTTTCCCGAAATATTTGGGTTAGTTCTTTGATTAGAATTAGAGAAGAAATTTTGACGGTTATTTGGTTTAATTTTTCTTCATTAATAGCCAAATCTATAACTTCATTCAAAGAAGTTGCCCTTGCTGTGCGAACAATTATTCTTAATGGATCTAACAATCCGTTTACAAAATTGTTCACTACTATAGATTCAATTAATTCATGCATAACTTGTATACCGTCGTTGGTCATAGAATCTTTAACACAAGCTATATTCAATTCATCAAATAACTTTTCGGTTCTCTCTGAATAATATGTTACTGATTCTCTTGACTCTTGACTCAAAGAGAATATGTCCAACTGAATTATTTGGGCTGATCTCGTTTTAGAAAATTTTTCTATAAGTGAATTCCTAAGGTCTTGCCAGTTATCAAACTTCTGGTATCGTATTGTGGCGTTATATGCGCGCAATGAAATTTGAGAGAAAATGACTTCCATAAAGTCTAATAAGTTGTCGTCCTTCCTTCCTTTTTCGTATTGTATTTCCGCGAGTTGTATAAATCTATGCAACTCGGCATAATTAATCTATTAATATCGAATTGAGTCATTTTGTGGTTTGAATTCGTACCTTTTATTCCTTCAGTAATTTTTCCTGGATATATTACTTCAGTTCCTGTATTTACTGTATTTACTGTGATAATAGGCAAAGGCTTTGGTGGAGAACGAGAAATAGGCATAGGGACTGGTTTAGGAATTTGTCTTGTTCTTAAACTGAGGTTCATACAAAAAACAAGGACAAAGGTTATAATTTGTTAATTTATAATTTGGAAATATTTTAAGAAATTTTTTTTTTGTATCATAAAATTTTTCGTAAAAATTTAACCTTTAAATTTATAATTTGGAAATCTTTTAAGAAATATTTAATTTTCTTTTTTTGTATCATAAAAGTTTTGGTAAAAATTTAACCATTTCTTTCCTTCTCTTCTAAAAGTGAAATATTCTTTTCTTCAAAATATAATATTTTTATTCTTTTATTTTATATAAAAAAAATTTATTTTTCCTTCCTTTTTTTTATTATTAATTATTATTTTATTTCATTACTATTAATTTTTTTTTTTTAATCTTGAAAGATTTTTTCTTATATCATGAAATTACAAAATTTTCCCTTTATATGACTTTAGTCATAATGACAAAGTTTGCAAATTGTCCATATTGCATAAAAAAATATTTTTTTTTTTTATTAATTCTTGGTTTGTTTTTTCCTTTTTTTTTTTAAAGAATTTTGACTTACTTTTTTTTAAACGGCTTGCATGTCCTGGGATGCTCTTACTTTTCTGATGATGATGCTCTTTAATAAGTCGTATAGGATGACCACTGTTACTGTAATAGAAACTTCCTTCAAAAGTTCTTCCATGCTGTTGTTTAGAGACTGGACTATGGCTCTGTGCTGAACCTATTTTAATAAAATCGCTTTAAAGTTGTTTTCTTTTTATTATATGATGAATTAAAACGGCACTGTGAATCCCTATTACTTATAAGTGTACTTTAAAACGTAAAGTTGCACTTTCACTTTTACACTTTTTGTTTTTAATAGGGATACTGTCTGCCAGACTCAGCTAGACATTAAGCAATTTTAGTCCCTTTTCATTTGAATAGTTGCTATATCCTTTTTTTTTTTTTTTGAGATTTTATTATATTTTTTTTTTTCACTAATTTATTACATTTATGTATACCTCTTAATTTTTTCTTTCAATAATTAATACCGTTTTGGTGTATAGAATTCATATTCCACACCCCACACCTGACGCCAATGTAAAGTTTTTGGATATTCTTTTGTAAGTAAGTATGTTATGAATGAATAAGTAAAATTGTTTATATTGTTAATAATGCTTTTTATTATATTTTTATTCATATTTATTTTAGTTCGAATTTTACACTATTATTCTACTTTTACATGATTATTATTTTAACAGTCGAAAGTACATCTTTACACTTTAACTTCTTAACTTCTAATACTCTCATATCTATAATTGAAAAGACTTTTATAATTTATTTTCTTACATATACAAAAGAAGAGAATTTGCAAAAATAGATCATGCTGGCAATGCAAACTAGCATTTACAAAGTATTCAAAGTCTTACATTTACATACATTTACAAAGTATACAAAGTATTCAAAATAATAATAATAACTAATAACGAATTAATTTAAAATATTACTTATCTTTTGTAGGTTATGTTATGTTGATAAGTGTAGTCAATACTATATATCCGTTTTATGCCGCTAAGTGTAGTTAATACAATATATATATTTGATACATTGCAATTATTTAGCATTTGCTTATTATGCTATAATTATTGCTTATAATTATGTAGCATTGAGTTTTTGCTTATTTTAAAATGTTTGTTTATTTTTTTGGAATTATAAATAATCGCTTGAAAATTTATATGCCTGGTAGTGAGATTTTTTTTTTGCATATGTATTAAAAATATCCACAATATTTATAGCAAAATATATTCAGAGAACATATTTTCGTGGATATTTATGGTTACTTTCTTGGATATTTTCAAATGTTTCATGGATATATTTTAGCCTTATCTCTTTTAAAACACATAGCATTTTTGTATCTTCTGCCTATCCTCTAACATTTTCGTGGATATATTCAAAAAACAAGTATATGTAAGAGTAAGTCGATGCAAACGACTTATTTATACCCTAGACCTAAAAAATTCAAATTAAATTAAAAATCCATAAGTTATTTTAGTTAGGTATTTAATATAAGCTAAAAAAAAAATCCTTTTACAACCTTTTAGAGACATCATCAAACCCAATTTTGGAGACATCATCAGAACAGGGTAAAACACTCTTATATCAAATTTCAAGGTTTTATCTTTATTAATTTCGAAGATATACTTATTCGGTCTTGGGAGTTGTGTGGGAGATACCCGAACAACCATTCCAATTCATCTGAAATTTTAGGCAAATCAGGAATTCAGGAAACAACACTCTCGTATCAAATTTGCAGTTTCTATCTTTATTAATTTCGAAGATATACTTGTTCGGTTTTGGGAGTTGTGTGGGAGGTACACGAACAACCACTCCAATTCATCTCAAATTTTAGGCAAATCTGGGTTTCAGAAAACCCTCGTATCAAATTTGAAGTTTTTATCTTTATTAATTTCGAAGATATGCTTGTTCAGTTTTGGGAGTTGTGGGGGACGTATCCGAACAACTACTCCAATTCATCTCAAATTTTGGACAAATCAGCGATTCAGGAAACAACAACCTAGTACCAAATTTGAAGTTTCTATCTTTATTAATTTCGAATATATTCTTATTCGGTTTTGGGAGTTGTGTGGGAGGTACAACCGAACAACCACCCCAATTCATCTCAAATTTCAGGGATATCAGAGACTTAGGAAAAAAAACACCCTCGTACAAAATTTTAAATTTCTATCTTTATTAATTTCGAAGATATGCGTGTTCGGTTTTGGGAGTTGTATAGGAGGTACTCGAACCCATGTTCCGATTTCGTCCATTTGCAATCCCTGCCTTTCTTTAATCATTGTTAACTTACAGTATAAATTTCATCAAGATTTATTTTTTAAGCATTATTATTTTTTAAGTTATCGTGCGTACGGACATCGCTAAATCGACTCAGAAAGTGATCACGATTCAGAATATATATACATGACCATATGTAACTCGCTTCCTTTTGGTGGTTACAAACACCATACCAAAGTTAATATACTTTAGGTGTAGCGTATAATAAGAGTGGGATTGAAAGTTTTGTTTGAAAGCTTTTTAACGTAACCTAAAATTTATTAAAAATTGTCGTGCTATTTGAAAAAAATAGCATCAGCTAAGAAATTTTAAATTAATATCGAGTTTTCACATTTTTAGCTTCATTAAAAGTATAAAAATTATATATCAAAATAAAATTTCTAATTTTTCTTTTTTCGGATAAAAAAATTAAATTTCAATTCGTATTTCTTAGTAATGTTTTGGCAATTTAAAAATAGGAAGCAAAGAAAATTCGTAAAACATTTCTGATATTTTTGATACAATCATTGAAAAAAAAGCAATTCCTTGTCTGTTTTAATATTTTAAAATATTGTATACTTATTCATTTAAGTTTTAAAATATGTTTTTATTATTATTAGTTAACTCTTCATTTTATTTAATATTTTATTTGCTATTAACTTCATGTTTAATATAAGTTAACAACGTATCAAGTTATCAAATTCCACATTTTAATAATGTTCCCATAAGTGTTAATGGAAAATTATGTTCTCACCAAAAATTGCTTATCCGGCGTTTATCAACATTTTTCATGTTCCCACAAGCCTACAACGAAATTATTTTCTCATCAAAAATCGCTTATTCAGATTCTACAGAATTATCAAGGTTTTTTCTTTCGCATCAAGAGAATTCACGTGGCCCACATGCATCAAAATTAGCACATAAGTTAATATTTTAGAATATTTTTCAGTCATAATTAGAATACGGATTAATAATCTAATTTTTAATCGCTAAGAATAAAATTGAATTGTAATAAGTAAATTTAAATGTAAAAAATATATTCTGTAAATAAAATTATTTTCTTTTTTACATAACTGTACTTGCGATTTAATAACTGGCATCCGAGCTGAGTTAAAAAATTTTTTTTTACGAAAAATTGTGGAAGTCCGAGGAATTATAAAAAGTAAAAGAAGCAGATCGTAAAACTTTCTTTGAAGAACTCTACTAACAAAAAACTTTGTGTGTTGAAATTCGTACCAATAGTAAGGTCTTCACGAAGAAGAAAAGCGAACGCCCAAAAAAGAGACTACGAAACAACCTCCGAAATGAAAAGCGATTATCAGACTCAATGAAAATCACCGTATTGTTCCTGTAAATGTTTTTCTTTTTTCTCATTTTACAAAAAACTATAAACTAAGGGAATTCTACGAATCAATTACAATAAAACGAAAATCAATCAAAATTATCAAAAAACCAAAAACCAAAAAAGGAAATTTTTTCGAAATAAATAATAAAATAAAAATTAATAAAAATGGAAGAAGGTATTATAGGACAGTTGAAACAAGTAAGTGGAGCAATAAATGCTCAAATAGTAGTATCCAAAAAACTAGATGCAAGATTAACTATACTAGAAGCAAAGGCAAGCAGCGATCCAGCTTCATCTTAAACAAAACCAACATCACCCAAAAACAAGCAAGATTTAAAAGATATAGCAGGACTACCTGACAGCGTTAAGGAGTTACAAACGTTTGACGGGAATGCTGTTCAATATGTCTCATGGATCCACAACGTAGAAAGCATTCTACTCGGCTATGCTTTGGTAAAGGATAAGCCTATATACAGACCCACACTACAAGCAACAAGAGGCAAAGTTCGTGGAAGTGCTGACACCACTCTTATATCTTACAATATATTTGACGATGATTGGGAAGCTATAAAAAGTTGTCTATCACTTCATTATGCAAACAAAGGCGACCTCCGAACGTTAGTATACCAGATGAGTACTCTTACACAAGGAAGACTTTCTATTGATGAATTCTACACCAAAATCAACCATCAATTCTCACTAATTATAAACAAGAAAAACACAGAAAGTTATTCTCGCGAAACTATCAATATACTGATACAGTCTCAGATATATCGAGCTTTAGATGTGTTTATCAGAGCAGTAAACAGAGAACTCTCAAATACCTAATGCTGCAAAAGCCATAAACTCTCCTAGAAACGTATTCAACATGTCTAGAACTTCAAAATTATAATTGCAGATCTTACACCTTGCATAATATTCGGTTCACATTTCTGACGCTGAATTAAGTAGACGTGCTAATTTTAAATTTTAAATTTTTTTAATTTTTTTAATTCTTTACCTATAGTCATAACTTAAATAAAAAAAAATATATATATATATAAACAAAGCAATAAAAAAAAAAGTTAATTACATCAAAATAAAAGAATTTAAAAGAACTTGAACTCATTATTTTTTTTTCTCTTTAAAAAAAAACTAGAAAACTGTGCTGTGTTTTTGTGTTAAATATAACAATTACAATATTTGCTGATACAATATTTTAAATTTTTATAATTAAAAATAAAATTTTTTATTTTTTTAACTCAATTTAAAAAAAAATAAACAAACATGAATACAAATAAATGTGACAGCTCTATCTGTACAGTTTTCGATGCAAAAACTGAATTTGTAACATGCAATAGTTTTTGCAAGAAACGGACGCTGCCTAAATGCTCCTAGAGGGTGGAATTCCACGTTCTTGGCTCAGTATTTTGTTTGTGAATCAGGGTTGGATTATAATGCCAGTATGAATATGTTATTAAACGAAGTCAAAACATCCTTCAATAACATTAAAGATGAATACACAGGACTTGCAGCTAAATGTCATGACACTATAAAATGTAACTTAGCAACTTTTAATGAAATCGCAAAAGACTACGAGTTACTGAATATGACACTGAGCAGTACATCTGACAAACAAAAAGATCAACTGAAGCAGAATTTGGTTTCTAAAAATTATGAGTTTCTCTCCGCACTAAATAGATTAAATGAATCTTTAAATAAGTTGACTAGTGAGTTAATGTCATCTATTAACTTACACCTACAGAAACTTTTTGATTCAAAGCTAAATAGTCAACCTTCAGATATTGCAGATAAACTGACTGATTAAATAGGTTCACTAAAAAATTAAATAGTGAATATGGGGGTTAAGTTAGATGCTAGTTTGGATACATCTTTCGACATGTTTAGATACAATCAAATATATCTAAGTCAAAATTCAAAGGACATTTGGACTCAAACTGACGAACCGTTCAGCTACAGTTCGTTTCATAATTCCTTTTTGTTTAAGCCTCTCAAACGGTGGAATTCACTAATACAGTGACTAATGATGCTTTGGATTCAAAATCAAATACATCATCTAATAACACCAATGACAATTTATTACTTAGTGAAATTCTACAATGTAGTAACAATTTGGCTATCTTACCACCTTCATCCTCAACTTTAGCATCAACATAAGAAGTTCAACACAGTTCCACTGCAAAGAAAGTTCGATTTATTCTTCCAAATATTAAAGATATTAATGCTGTCATCAATCAGAAATCAACTAAGGAACATCATGAACCTGTAACTATCTTATACTTTTCCAATTTTGCAGCGTCAACAACTTCTAATTATCTTAGTAGTTTTTAAAAAATACTTTTAATTTAAATAGTGTTAAAGTAGTCAATCTTACTCGTAAGAATCTTAGATATAAACCAAAATACAAATCTTTCAAAGTTGTTGTACCTACATCCAAAGTTTGCGATATAATTAATTACAAGCGATGGAAAAAAGGTACAATAATAAAAAAATTTGTACACAATACAAATTTAGAGATTTCACCTACTAACACCAACACGAAGTTTAACACTGACAAAAATAAACTGTTATTAAATCCTTTTGCTATTCCGTTTTCTAACACCAATAAAAAACTTGCAACATCAACATCAACTAGAGGTTGTAAATATCCTAACTTTGTTCAAGGGGGAATTTTAAAACCAGGAGCCGCTAGCTCGACCAATCTAATTAATAATAATGGAAATTATATTAATTATAATAGCATTAACAATAATAATAAAAATATTAAATATAGAAATGAAA
Source organism: Poecilobothrus nobilitatus (assembly GCA_947095535.1). Lineage (NCBI taxonomy): Eukaryota > Metazoa > Arthropoda > Insecta > Diptera > Dolichopodidae > Poecilobothrus > Poecilobothrus nobilitatus. The sequence continues at coordinate 158,532,925 of OX352774.1, read as the reverse complement.
GCAGTAATAATAATTATAATAATAATAATATTAATAATAATAATAATAATAAAAGTAATAAAAAAAATACTACTAATAAGATTAACAATAATAATAACAATAATAAAAGCAATAACAAAAGTAAAAAAAAAAATTTCTAATAATAATATTAATCAGAATAATAATAATAATAATAATATTAATAATAATAACAACAATAACAATAATAACGATATTAATAATAACAATAACAATAATAATGATAATCTTGCTATTAACAACATTGATAATAACATTGATAACAACAATTACAATAATACTAGTAATAATAATAATAATAATAACAATTAATAACAATAGTAATAATAGTAATTATATCATTAATAACAACAACAACAATAATAATAATAATAAATGATATTAGTGATAAATGATAAATGATAATAATAAATGATAAATGATTAAAAAGCAATGATAATAACAAAAAAATTAATATAAAAAATTTATTATCAATAAATCTGCTAATACCACCTATTATTTGAATGACAAAACAATCACTAACAGAGGATTGCCAATACGCTTTATCAAGATTTAGAGATGAGAAAATTCTTCATAATGTAAGACTTTTTCTTGCTTATTTACATAACGATTCATATAATCGCGTTATAGAGGGTAAAACAAGAACTCATTTATCTGTTCTCATCCACAATGAGGGCCTACCATCTAACTTCAAAGGTTTGTATAATCTTTACCTTAGATACCACAAAGATACAGGCTTCACAACAAAAGAGATTAAAGAGGACCTTAAGGCTTATCGTAGTCATTGCGACAGTAACTACTATAATCACTTAAATCAATCTCGTGAGAACTATAACCAGTTTTTTCGTTCGAACTCCAAGTAAATATGCAAATCTCATCGCTTTATCTAACTCGATAAAATAGAAATTTCTCAAAATACTAACCAGATAAATAACATTAAATTTTTTTATCATAACTGTAGTGGTATGAGAGGAAAGCTTAAAAAACTTTATATTGATGCTAAGTCATGTAATTTTAATGTACTAGCTCAAACTGAATCATGGCTTAACGAATCATTTAGAAACAAAGAAATTCTTGATGGTAATTGGTCCATTTACATTAGCGATCGTAACTATTCGCGAAAAACAATATCTTGAGAATCGATCCTAATATATAAATACCATTAAAAGCTAAAATGTCAGCTCAAGTTAACGAAATCGAATTAGAAATATAAGATTAACCAACATGTGACTAATGATGTTGTGAAATGAATCATAAACAGACATAGGAAAATATTTAGACCGATTAATAACAAAGAGATAATTGACACTGATGTAAAGGCAGAAAACAAAACAACAACTGAAGAACCCATATATACAAAGTCATACCCATATCCTGCGAACATGAGGAAGGAAGTCGAGGAAGAAGTAAAATAGCTGCTCGAAGATAGAATAATACAACCTTCTAGGAGCCCGTACAACTTCCCCATCTGGATTGTGGCCAAAAAACCGGACTCTTCAGATAACAAAAAATATCGGTTTTTTTTTTTTTTTTTATTAAAATTTTTTTTGTTTACATACTAAGTGCTTTTTACATATTTTTTTATTGCATTATAATCATTTTATTTTTTAGATCCCAGCCATTATGGTCGTAAAGATAGTTTAATAATTATCAAAAAAAAAATATATAACAATTCTGAAATTTCTAAATTTCATTTTCTTAAATAACAATAATTTCATTTTTCTCTTTAATTCTCAAATTATATTCTTAAAGCTACATTTTCAATATACTAGAATTAGCTATTAGTTTTTTTTTTTAATTAAATTTTCTTTTTTTTTTCATTAATTTTTTTTAATGAAATTTTTTAATATTTTTATAATATTTTTTTAAATATTTGTTTTTAATCTCAATCTTCTCTAATTTTCTCTCTAAAAAAAAATCTCTAATTTTCTTTTTAAATAAGCTTTAGGAAGTTAAATTTTTTAATTCATCTGTTAAATTATTATAAGCCCTTAAACTATTATACACAATTATTTTTTTTTTTGCTTATCTGTTCAGAACAAAGAAAGATAAAAGTTAGTCTGGTTTCTAGTATTATGATTATGTATGTCAAAATTACAATTTTTTAAAAAGTTGTGCTTAATTAAATTGTTAACTATTTTAAAAGCTAGAAAATACACTTCTCTTGCACTACTCTTGCAAAAATTTTCAAAGCTTAAATATTTAGGCGAATAAATTAAACTTGTGGGATATATGATGGGAAATTATTAATAGTTTTAACTGCTCTTTTATGTATTATATCTAATTTTTTTATATAAATTTGTGAAGGGTTATTCCATATGGAATTTAAGTAGATTAAATTTGAACAAATATAGGACGAATATATAACATATAATGTTTTTTTATTAAAGTATTTTCTTAATCTTTTTAAGATAAAAACATACATACAACCTATTACAACTATTTAATACAAAAACATGCATACAACCTTCTTAATAATGTGATTTATATGTTCTTGCCATCTAAGTTTGCTATCGATAATGAGTCCTAAATAGTTAAAATTCTTTACTAAGTCAATTTGAATATTTTTATAGATAATGCTAGTGAAACTAATAATTTTATTTTCAAATATTAAAATTTTTGACTTGTTAATATTAAATGACATTTTGTTTTTTAGCAGCCACTCCTCAACACTCTAAGTCATGTATAATTAAATCCCTTATTTCTTGTTCGCTACCTGAAGAATATTTTATTACTGCATCACCAGCAAAAAGCTGTAACCATCCTTTTAATTCTAGCCTGGCTATATCATCTATATAAATTTTAAATAATAGCGGCCCCAAAATTGACCTTGTCCAAGGGTATACGTAAACCCTAATTTGACCTAATTAACCCTATTTAAAAAAAACGTCCGTGTATATAAAAATAAATAATATATAAAAATAAGATAATAAATAATATCAATTTTAAAGTGTTTAAAATTTTAACTAAGTTAATTTTTAAGAATAATTGTAGTTTTTTTTTGAATAAGAAAGGCATATAAACGTGTATATAAGAATAAATAATATTAATACATAAAAATAAAGTATTAAATAATATTGATAAATAAAAATAATATGTAAATAGTTAGAAAAACATTTTCAAATATTATAATTAGGTTAGTACTAAGTGTTTTAGTATATTTTATGAATAATATTAGTTTTTTATGAATAAAAAAAAAGTATATAAAAAAATATATGTACACGTGTATATAAGAATACATAATATATAAGAATAAGGTAATAAATAAGAATAATATTGAAGTGTTTAAAATTTTATTTAAGTTAATTTGAAAGAATCTTTGTATTGTTTTATGAATAAGAAAAAAGTATATAAAAAAAAATACGTAGCCGTGTATGTATATAAAAATATATAATATATAAGAATAAGATAATAAATAATATCAATTTTAAAGTGTTTAAAATTTTAAATAAGTTAATTTTGACGAATAATTGTAGTTTTTTTTTTAATAAAAAAAAGTATATAAACGTGAATATAAGAATAAGTAATATTAATATATAAAAATAAAGTATTAAATAATATTGAAGTGTTTTTAAATTAATAATTAAATTAATTTTAAGGAATATTTGAATTTTGCTATGAATAAAAAAAGTATATACCCGTGTGCTTTTGTATATAAAGAAAAAAATGCTAAAATATATTATTGTAAATAGTAAATTGAACGATTTAAATAAATTCTTCAATGAAGTGGCAAATAAGCTGGTATATAAAAATTTAAGGTGAATGAAATTATATGGTAAGCTAAAATATAAAATTTTTGGATTAGTACTAATATCTATATATAAGTTAGAATAAGATAATATATAAATAGTTAGTAAAACAGGATCAAATATTATAACTAGGTTAGTACTAAGTGTTTTAAAATTACTGAAAAAATTTATAATGTGATGTTATGAGAATGTAATATGATGTTACATTACATATAATGTGATGTTATGTAATGTAATATTTATGTGAAAAATATTAATATATATTATTGTAAGAGGTATATATATAGATTTAAAATATATACATATAGTGTTTTATGTTTTATATTTGGGAATTTATTAGTATTTAAAAAATTTAATACAATGTGAGCAATTAAAGTTAATGAAATTTCAATTAATACTATTATTCTTTTTTACAATATATCATTAGTATTTCTAATTTAAAAACCTAGGATGATTCAGTTTTCCTAATATAAATGATGTTGTTCTTGATCCATAGGAATTTCCAATTGTTGTTTTTTTTAATTTGCCTGGCTTTATAGTAGAGATTTAATTGCCGCTGTGTAAGATGATCACAAAAAAATATGTTGCGGATGCCTTCCTCTGCTAAGTCAATATCCAAAGTGTATACGTCTCCTGTGATTTTTTTCCGGCTTATTAGTTCAGCCTTAACAATACTGGATTTGCATTCCAATAAGTATAAATTCGTGCTATTCACCAAATTGTTCTTGTTGTTTATTTTAAGGAGAAGTTTTTTAACCGAAGTGATGTTACCTTCAGTTATGTTTTCCTTTATATATTTACAAATTTTAAGTACTGCTTCCTTTAGATTGCTTATTTTTGATGGTAAGCCTGCAACAATTATATTATTTGCATTTTCTTTTTCCTCCTTTTCATCAAGTAGTTGCTCTACATAATACATCTTCTTATTCAATAAATAATAATTATTTTCAGCTTCATTTAATTTTATTTTTATTTCGTTGTTCTCACTTTGAATTTTTTCATTTACTTTTAGCAGATCATCAATTCGATTATTGAAAAATTCAAACGAGCGATGGAATTCTTTCACAACTTTCAGCAGTTGATTCACAACCGCATCCAAAGTATTCACAGAGCACTCATCTGCCGACTGAGTTCGATGATATTTTGAAGTTTGGCTTTTTTTAGTGTATTTGAAGGAGCAGTTGTTGATTCTTCATCTCCTAAAATTCTAAAGGATTCGTTTGAGCTATTTGGGCACTATTGACATTTCCATGTTGCGGAGCCGGTTTCAACTGCTATGACCACATCATCTGCTACTGAGGCACTCCTTGCGTGAAGAATTTCTTACATTGACTACATTGGATACCTTTGCTTTTAGAGAAACCTCTTTTGCATTTGTAATATTGTTTGACTATATTTACCAAGTTTGTTTTTATTTAGTCTGTATTTTTTAGGCATTATGATGGATATACCCAGCTAAAGAAGGTTTCCAGAGTGAAAGTGGAAGTTTATTTTATTTATTTTATGGCGCCAAAGTTATCCTGGATCGAGGTGTTAATTTTGTTTTTCTATTTAAGTTTTTGTTTTAAATTAATTATTTTTTTTTTTTTGATGATTTCTCAGTAGTTTAATGTTTATTTTAAATTAATTTATTTATTTTAAAATTTATTTAAAAATTTTTAAGGAGCTTAAACTTTTCTGGTTCCGGTTATCGTCTTTAAAAGATTAAATGCTGTAACTATACCTGACACATATCAGATCCCGGATACTTCTAGCACATTTGCAAGCTTGGGTGAGGCAAAATTTTTTACAACGATTGGCACTACTTCTGGGTTTCACCAGATAATGATGGAAAAGTAGGATATCCCGAAAACAGCTTTTCTATATATAATGGGAAGTATGAATTTTTAAGGCTTTTAAGGCTAAGGCGTTCGAATTGAGAAACGCGCCGTCAATATTTCAGCGCATGATAGATAACGTCCTTAAAGACCAGATAGGCAAGACCTGCTACGTATACATAGATGAAGTAATAATATTCGGAAAATCCAAAGAAGAGCATTTAAAAAACATAGAAGCAGCATTATTCCGATTAGAACAAGCTAATTTAAGAGTAAACTTAGAGAAAAGCAAATTTCTGAAAACAGAAACAGAATTTCTTGAATACTTGGTTACAAGCGAAGGTATCAAACTGGATCCAAAGAAAGTAATGGCTATTCGAAACATCAAACCCCCAGAAAACTTGAAAGATCTTAAATAACGTCCTACTGCAGAAGATTTATTCGTGACTTCGCCAAAGTCGCCAAACCATTAACAAATCTACTAGAGGTAAAAACCCACAAATCAAAGCAAATATGTGAAAAAAAGTCATTATAAAACTAAAAAAGGAAGAATTGCATGCTTTTAGCAGGCTGAACGAACTACTATCATCTTTCAAAATATTGATATTTTCTAACTTTTAGAAGTCTTTCATACTCACTACTGACGCTTCGGATAAAGCAATTGGAGCAGTACTGTCACAGGGAGAAATCGCCAAAGATAAACCAATAACATTTATCTCTAGAACATTAAATTGCACCAAGGAAAATTACGCCACAAACGAAAAGGAAATGCTGGCAATAGTTTGGGCATTGGATAACCTACAAAATATGTCTGTGGAGCAGGAAAAATTAGGATACTCACAGACCATAAACCATTAACCTTTTCGCTGGGAAACCGAAACCATAATGCCAAACCAAAAAGATGGAAGGCAAAAATCGAGGAATACAATTATGAGCTAGTTTATAAGCCAGCGAAAACGAATGTTGTAGCAGATGCCCTATCCAGATTGCAGACCGAAATAAAGAATCTTACTGACAAATCTACAGAAACAGCAAGCAGTCGACATGAAAAGAGCGAAACAGAAACAGCAAGTAGTTCAGATGAAGATAACCTATTACATACAGTGCACAGGGCAGATGAGGAGAGCTCAACCTTGATTCCCCATTGGTGCGTTGATAAATTTATGAAATTTTTAAAAATTTTTCACGTCAAGGATATCACGGACATCAGCTTTGCATTTAAGGGATAAGATAACAAAAGTTTTACATTATTTACAGTTCTTGTAATGATAGTAATCGACAACGAACGTAGTTTTATGAGTCCCAATACACTAAATTATATCAAAACACTTGGTATCACAATCTACAACACGCCATCGCAGAAGAACGAAGTCATCGGAAGTATCGAAAGAGCTCATTCAACAATAATAGAGCTAGTGAGATGTCTCAGCAAGGAATACATAGATCTTTCACAAAAGGAAATCATATACCTAGCTGATCGATACAATAATACCATACGTTTGGTAACAAAAACAAAACCAAGCGACATATTCAACTTCTATGGGAGATCAAGTAAGATTAACTTCCAAAACTTACTAGAAACAAGGACAAAAATGAATAACGAATTAAGCGAACGCATCTTGAAAAACCAGCAAATAAAATTGAAAAAGGAGAACAAAAATAGGGACACTCCAAAAAACTACAAGGCTGGTCAGACAATTTATGTCAAAGATAAGAAATCAAGGCAAAACACAAGCCTTTATATAGAAAAGAAATAGTTATGAAAAATAATAAAGTTAGAATAACTACAACAACCTGGAAAAAGATTCACAAATCCCTCATAAAAAATACTTTCGACAACTTAATACCTTAGTTTTACTTTTCTTTTAGATATATTATTACAAATTCCACCGCATGGCCAGAAATATTTGAATTTAAGGGGCCCAGCGCAACTATAAAAAGAGGCCAGGGGAGAATATCTAATCTAATCTAAGAATATAAAACCTTGAAGAATACGACCAAGCTTTGCAACAAATCATCCCGTTAGTTGAAAAAATTAATTTGACAAATATGATCAAACCTCAACTAGAATTTCAAATAAATCAAATCATGGAATCACTAACGAAACTGAGAGGATCAAGAGTAAAGAAAAGATCAATCAACTGGATTGCATCAGCTTGGAAATGGCTGGCAGGAACACCAGATGCTATCGACGGGAATGTCATTTTAAAGAGTCAGAGCGAGCTAACAGAGAACCAACAATACAAAATCAACCACGAAATAATGACCATAACAAATGAAGTAAGAAAAAGATACAACGATATTCTCAAAGAAGTCAATAAAATGGATCAACAACTCGAATAAATAACATTCAATTACTCGGCATTATAAAAGAAACTTTGAACGAAATTATACTAGCAACTGAAATCGCAAAAAAAGCCATTGTCAACACAAACTTGTTAAACAGAGCAGACATCCAGAAATTATTGTTGAACGAAACAGAAGAATAGCCTTATGCCAATGAGATTGAAGCCATCGAGTACGCGCACCCAAAGGTAGTAACAAACGGATATATTATTCTATACGTTCTTTCACTACCAAAAACTAGTGAAATACGGTACGATCATATTTTAGCAAAATCCAATACAACTGGCCAATACAACTGGAAAAAAAAGCCAATACAACTGGAATATGAGGAACTATTTGTTAAGGATAACATATATGATATACTAGGAAAGTGCGACAGCATGAACAATATAACCATATGCGAAAAAAGCAAACTTAAAAAACTGGAAGAAGAACATTGTGTATCTCAACTTCTTAAAGGTAAAAATGCTAAATGCAACCTCGAATTCAACAAAGAAGAAATAATCGAAGCTATTGATGGAAATACTATTTTTCTTTCAAAGTGAATGGCCTAATAACAAGCTGCGACATCAGTAGAAAACTTACTGGGAGTTTCATAATTCAACACTACAATGATACAGTAGAAATCAAGGGACAAACCTTTATCAACAAAGTAGTTTCAACACCACAAGTTTTACCAGCAATCCTCACAACAATCAAACCTCACAACAGACAACATCAAGCTGAATTTCGACTATATTCATAACCTGCAACTTAATAATACAAATCATATTCAAAACCTCTTTTCAAAAGAAAGAATATCAACTTCTATAGACATAACCATCATTTTTATCATCATTATATTCATTATCTTCACAATATCAAGGAAAATTAAAAAAACCGCCAAGCTAGATCCTAAGAAAATAACCTCAAAACTTGAAAGAGCGAAAACTTCAACCATCAAACCTCTGGAACTTAAAATTGATCTACGGGACGCTGATCTTTAAAGGGGGAAGAGTTAACAACGTATCAAGTTCCTATTAGTGTTAATGGGAAATTATGTTCTCACCAAAAATTGCTTATCCGGCGTTTATCAACATTTTTCATGTTCCCACAAGCCTACAACGAAATTATTTTCTCACCAAAAATCGCTTATTCAGATTCTACTGAATTATCAAGGTTTTTTCTTTCGCATCAAAAGAATTCACGTGGCCCACATGCATCAAAATTAGTACATAAGTTAATGCATTTTAGAATATTTTTCAGTCATAATTAGAATACGGATTAATAATCTAATTTTTAATCGCTAAGAATAAAATTGAATTGTAAAAAGTAAATTTAAATGTAAAAAATATATTCAGTAAATAAAATTAATTTTTTTTTTTTTTAAATAACTGTAGTTGCGATTTAATAACTTATATTTCAATACTTCATGTTTCAACAATTCATTTAATAATAATAATTATATTATATACTTTATGTAAATAATTAAACAAATTTTTAATATTTTAAAATTTAAATGAATTTCCACGCCACGAAATCCCAAATACAGAAGCCTAAAATTCAAAATCTCAAAATGCCAAAGCAGTTTTTTTATCATAATTCCCTTTAATTTTTTTATTTAGAATGTGAGTCGATTTATTGAAAGCAAAAATATTGAATGCGAAAATTGTCGAAAAAAAACTTTAACCAACAAAGTGTATAGATGTTGAATGCAAGAAATATTGGAAAAAAAAATGTAAAAACTAATATATGTCTACATCTTTATATTTCTTTTTCTATATATGTACATATTCTGGAAAAAACGTATAACCTTCATGAGATAATCAACTAAAAATCACTCCAAGTTTAGAGTATCTCAAAAACTCAAAAATATTTCTCAGAATATTTCATATATGTATGTACATAGGTACTTGAAATTCATATTTAATGTGGAGTGAAAGGGGAATAATTATAAAATAATTTATATTACGGTTTTATTAATATAAGAACATTATTTACATTTTATTATTTGTATTATTTATTTTATAATAATTATTCATCACTTAATAAAAAATATTTTCTGTTTTTAATTTCTATTTGCTAATTTATTTTCAAAAATTGTTATTAAAATTTGTTTAGTCGACTTTTTTGTTGCCTTAACTGTACCATATTAATTGTTCAACAAAATTCTTTCAACAAGCTTTTATAGTGGTAAAGAAACTGGACGATTTTTTTAAAACGGTATTTTTATATTAAAATATTAATATTTTTTAAATATTAATACATCAAAAGATCCGCGACCGATTGAATGTTATGTTCACCTTTGAAAGAAATTCAGATTCGCTTTCATTCCTTTTACTTGATGTTTTCGTATTCTTTTGCTATTAGGAGGTTCATCACGTGGTCTGGCATTATTTTTAAATTTACTTCCACTTTGCATTAAATTTTCTTTAATTTCACCCCCAGGTTCCGATAAATCTTCTGATGAATATAATTTTTCGCTTTTATAACTTTTATCTTGAGTTGGCAGTAGAGCAATTCGAATATGTATATATATTGGTTTCAAATACCACCATTTTAATGTACCTTAATTGTGTTTTATCCCTAGTTTCAATTTTCGAAATCTTGAACAATATTTTTGACCTTAAAAATATTTTATTTTAATTAAGTGAAATTAAAATCAAAGTTCTTTGTATATTTACTCACTGTTATCCAATCGTTTTTGAATAAACACGCTTTTAAATACTTCCTCATCAATTTTTCTTGTGGTGTTATTTGTTTTCCTTTTTTGATATTTTGAGAAATAATATCCAAATATTGTTCATCAAATATTTTTTAATTGAAGGGTCAGTTAAAAAATCAAACCATTCCTTAACGGTCATAGTAGCCAATTTTTTCCTTTGAAAAAAAACTGTAATATTAAAGCAATCTTTTCTTAAAAATTCTAAAGCTGAAGGATGATCATGCTCTACAGACTGACTGACATCGATAACCACAAGCTCTCCATTAAAGTACAAAATATTACATTCTGAGAGATCGGCATGCACTCACTAACTAAATATTTTTCACACTATAATAACGCAATCTCTATATAATTCACAAAATTTACTAGAGTTAATATCAATTTCCTTCAATTAGAAGCCACCACCCTTACCTATAAAATGCATAGAAGCACAAGACTACGTAAAATATTAGGTTTAGGGCAAGGTATATTTTAATTTAAGTCTAATCAAATTTATTATTTTTTCTTTTTTTTTTTAAATAATTATATAAATAATATTTTAAATTGTTTTTTTACAAGTGTTTTATTTATAACTGAGAATATTAATGCAATCATTTGAATTATTTGATATTTTAAAGATAGCTATAGGATTTAATGCTAATGATTGACTTAGAAATAATTTTTTTTTTTCATAAGGGAGGTGGGAATCTTCCAAAGACACCAAGAATTTCTCCTTGGTAGTGTCAGATTCTTACTGACTAAACCCACCTCCCCCTTTAGCCAATAAAGTGGGATGAAACCCTTACCTGCGAACGCAGTATATTGGCTAGGGAGTAGGGATAGGAAAGGATAGGAAAATGGATACGGAAACATTGAATTGGGAGTGGGACTGTAAGGAAACAATGAATCCGCCTATTATTATTATTTTGCTAACAGTGACTAAAGCCGTCACAACAGTTACAACATGTAGTAGTAGTATATATATTACTACATGAGGTAATTATTGAAGGCAACCCCCACTGTCACTGTAGCGGCTGTTATTATTGGTATTAATATTCTTATTAATATTATTATTATTTTACTACAGAGTCAGCGCCATCAGTGGATTACAACGTGCAGCAGTATATAACACCTTACTTGCATGATATAACCAAAGATAGCCCCACTGTAGTAGTTATTATTACTATTACAATTATTATTATTATTATTATTATTGTTATATTATTTGCATTATTTATTATACTATTTAATTATTGTACTATTATTATTGTTATTATTATTATTATTACTATTATTATTATTATTTTACCACAGAGTTAGCGCCATCAGTGGATTACAACGTGCAGCAGTATATTACACCTTACTTGCATGATATAACCAAAGATGGCTCTACTGTAGCAGCTATTATTTTACTATTATTATTATTATTATTATTGTTTGTTTTTGTTTTATTATTATTACTATTATTATTATTATTATTGTTTTTTTTTTTTTATTATTATTACTATTATTATTATTATTATAATTATTGTTTTATTACTATTACTATTATAATTATTATTACTATTATTATTATTATTATAATTATTGTTTTATTACTATTACTATTATAATTATTATTACTATTATTATTATTATTACTATTATTGTTATTATTTTGCTACAGAGTCAGCGCCATCCGTGAATTACAACATGCAGCAGTATATAACACCTTACTTGCATGTTGTAACCAAAGATGGCTCCACTATAGTAGCTATTATTATTATTATTACTATTATTATTACTATTATTATTACTATTATTATTATTATTATCATTATTATTATTATTATAATTATTGTTATTATTACTATTATTATTATTATTAATATTATTATTGTTATTATTACTAATATTAATTATACGATATACATTATTACGATATAAAAGTACTACATATTTTTTATTTATGACCTGACCGGGGTTTGAACCCAAGACCCTTCGATTGAAAGGTTGGCGACTTAACCACTGCGCCATGAGTCAGATAAATAATATAATAAAATCCGTAAATTCTCTAAAGCAAACTTCATTCTTATTCAAATCATTATAATACAATTTAATAGAAGGTATAACAACTAAATAATTAAAAATAATTAAAAATTTAATAAAGATTTTATGGGTAAGTACATTATATAACTGTCACCAAAAAAAAGCGCCACGTGGCCAGGATCCCCCAAAATAGGCCAAAAACCGATAGTATTTTACCGTTAGAATTGAATTTTACGAAAAAACTAACTTTTTTGCTTTATTTTTTGCGAAAAAAATTTTTTAAAGTTTTTTCAAACAAAAATGAACATTTTTGTTATGAAAATAATGGACGACTGACATTTTGATGTTTTAACACATTCTTATAATCTTTAGTATATACATGTAAGGAAAGAATGCCATTGTCACCATTGTACAATTTATCTAAAAATCAAAATGAAAATTATTAAATGATTTGAAGGGGTTGTACAAAAAATTTTTGGTGGTTCAGATAATTCAAATTTAAATAAAATAAAAAATTATTGACATCTTTATATTGAAAACGTAAATATATTAATTTTAACTTTTTTAAATGAAAAAATAAAAATATTTTATAACTTATTTCAATGTTTAATTGATTCTAAACGTGAATGTCAACATATCAGTTTATTACTTTCCTTAATATTTTAAATTAAAAAAATCTTCTTCTTTTATTTCAGGTTTAAATAATCTCTTATTCTTAATTTTTATTTAGGTTTAAACAAACTTTTATTTTTAATTTTTTTATTTAGGTTTTTATAAACTTTTATTTTTTATTTAAATTTTTATTTAGGTTTAAATAAACTTTTAATTTTAATTTTTATTTATCTTCGTAAACCTATCTCATTGAATTGTTAAATTATAAGTGAGTAAAAAATGGTATTGACAAAACATTTATTTTTATACTTTAATTATCAAACTGTTCTGCTGACATCGTATGATGCACTTCTTAGAATTGTAATCACACGATGTAAGCAAAAATAAGACAATTATTCAGGGACCTAGTTCTCTGAGGTTTGTTAACTATATTAACTACTCCCCCTCTTGAAACCATAACGTCCTCGTTCGTTCATTGTTCTCAATTACCACCTCTCTTCTTTAAAACAAAGTTTATTTTTCTTCCAAAAAAAGTTATATTCACAATATACAATACATACAATATTTTTACAAAATTTTTTTTATATATTTCCTCTATGAGGAACTGGTTAAAATTTTTTTAATTTTCTTTGTTACAATAATTGTGAATATAAAATATAACCAATAATTGCTTCGATTATATTTAATTTGATTTTATATTTTTTTTCTTTATTACAAAAAAATTATGCAATACATAATTATACAAAAAATTATACAATACAATTATGTATACAAAAAAAATTATTTTTACATAAAATATTGTGTCTTTTTTATTTATTATTATTTCTTTCTTACAAAAATTATATATTTGCTCTATGAAGAACTGGTTAAAATTTGGTTTTAATAACTTTTAAATCTTATTATATTTTGGAACTTTTAAAGTTATATATACTATATTTATAATTTTTAAGTTATATTACAAAGTTTTTTTCCTTTTTTTCTCTTTAAATCTTTTCTCTTATTACAAATAGGTTCCGGTTAATAATGAAAAATTATGACGGCCAAGTGGCCCCTTCTACTACTTAGGCAGGCTTCCAATCTTTTACTTTCTGAATCATTTCTGAATTCTGAATCAAGTTGTTTAATAAACTGTTCTCAATGGTTGAAATCTGCTCGATAATGTTGTTTTTAAGCTCTTGAATTTTTGTGGGATTATTGCTGTACACTTTCGATTTCACAAAACCCCACAAAAAAAATCCAACGGTGTCAAATCGCACGATCTTGGTGGCCACATCACTCCTCCTCTACGAGAAATAATGCGATCTTCGAACTTTTCCTTCAAAACATCCATTGTTTCTCTTGCTGTGTGGCAAGTGGCACCGTCCCGTTGAAACCACATATTCTCTACGTCCAAATCATCAATTTCCCACCACAAAAAGCTTCGGATCATCTCCCTGTAGCGATTTCCATTGATCGTAATCGCATTTCCATTTGCGTTTTCAAAAAAATATGGTCCGATGATTCCTCCTGACCAAAAACCACACCAAACCGTAACCTTTTGTGGATGTACTGGTTACTGTAAGATAAGCCTTAGATTCTCTTCACCCCAAATGCGGCAATTCTGTTTATTGACGTAGCCATTGAGCTGGAAATGAGCTTCGTCGGTGAAGATTATTTTATTAAAAAAATTCTCATTTTCTTCTTGTTTTTCGATTGCCCAAGAAACGTCAGTCAAGTCAGTTGGTTTTAATTCTTGCGTCAGCTGGATCTTATAAGCCTTTAAATAGAGATCACGATGCAAAATGTTGAATAATGTGGATGGTTTGATGTTTAATTGCTGCGAACGATGACGAATGGAAGTTTTTGGATCTTCTTCAACACTTCTGCTCACAGCTGCTACATTCTAGGTTGAACGGCCACTACGTTGATAAATGTTGCCTCTGTTATCAAGAACAGATCCAGTTTCTAGAAATTTATCAACCATCAGCTTGTTGGAGCATTTTCTCTACCAAATTTTGTTCGAAATTTCCTAATTACATCTTGAAAACTTTTACCATTTTCAAAAAATGTTGTAATAACAAAAACACGTTGTTCTTTCGTGTAACGTTTCATATTAACTAACCGGAATGTATTTAGAATATACCTAAAGAAACCTCGTATAAAAATTCCAGGTAGAAAAAAAATGGCGGCAAAATCAAAATGATACCTCAATTTTGAACACACTATATATTTTGTTTCAGTTCAACTTCAAAATTTATAAATTTTATGATTCTAATTAAAATTGATATTTGTTTTTTTTCTTTAATCAACTATTTTTTTTTTTTGCTTAAATTTCATTATCAAAGTAACTAGTAAACTATTAATTAATTAATTTCTTATTTATTACATACATTATTTATTTTCTAATTGATTTGCAATTCAAGATTATACGGAATTATACTGATTACATGGCAAATGCGCTTTGATTCTTGGAATAAGTAGCTAAATATTATGACCGTCGAAATTAAAATATTACCATAGAATATTACAATGAGGTCAGTAAATCCTAAATGACATCTAACATACTTCTAGCATTCTTTTCTTTTTTAATCAAATCGTATAGAATTAAATACAAAACAAATCGGGCTTGACAAAGAGCTAAAATAAGAGTTAAGTAGTATTTAGGTTGTTGTATAGATATTATCTATTAATTATCTTATATACAAAAGTGAATGTTTCGCCCATTTCTTCAGTGATTTGAAAAAAATTAAAATAAAGTTAAGCAGAATATTTTCTATTAACAATAATATTAACTCTATTCTTAACAAGGAAAGAAAAAACAAATATTCTTAATTAAATCTAAATTTAAAGTAAGAAATTTATATTTGTAGCTATTAACAGGTACATTAAAGTTTATATAATTAGCTATTGTTTTTAATAGATATCAATATGCTGTTTTTTTGTTTCTTTGTTTGTTTTGTTAAATCCTTAAATCAAAAACAAAAATTTATTTTTTATTTTATTTTAAATTTAATTATAATTAAGTTATATCGAAATTTGTTTGTTTTTCTCTTATATTTTTTGTTTTTATTTTTAATTTTTTTTTTTTTTTTTTTTTTTTTTAATAATGTTTTTTTTTTTTTTTTTTTATTTAAAAATTTACCTATTGTTGTTGCTGTTAAGATATTGGAAGCAAACTTAATACTTAATTTCTTTTTTTATTGAAATCTCTTTTGATATACTCTTTCTTTCATCAATATGATGTTTAAGTTCTTCTTCTTGACCTAATTGTAATTTATTTGAAGATAATTTTTTTACTGATAGCTTTTATTATTACTATTTTTATTAATATTATTATTAGTTATATTATCAATATTATAATTATCATTGTTATTATTATTATTATAATTAATATTATTTGAATTATTATTATGAGCAATTCCTTTATTTATTTCAGTTGTTAAATTATTTATTGATCTTCCTATTGAAATTTTCGGTATCGTTAAACTGCCTAAATTTGTGGTTGTTGTTTTTATTGATGTAGCTAATGTATTTGAAGCTGAATTAATAACAGTTGTTGCTGCAATTACACTTACAGCAGAAATTTTATTTAATGCACTATAATGTATTAATGGTGATTTTTCATATTTTTGTTGTATTGTAAAAACTTTTATTGTTGATGTAGCAATTGATGAAGCAAATGAAGCTGTTGTATTTGTATTATTTGATGTTGTTGTTGTTGTTTTAAAAGTAGTATTATTAGCTGAATAATCAATTGCAGTAGAAGTATTAGTTTCTTTTGTTTTTTTTTATATATATATTTCTATATGTTTCATTATTTACGCACAATTTCTTTACATAAAATTTTATTTAATTGAAAATTAATTGTAGCATATTATTCTAAAATTTGCTGTTTCTTTATTTCTTTATTTTTGTATATCAATATTTTCACTTATTATTTTATCTCCTTTTAAATTCTTATATTTTTTATTAAAATTTTTCCTTTTTTATAGTTCCAATTTATTTTTTATTTTCAAATTAAAAGGAAAATGAAAATTGAAAATTAGTTTTTTATAAATTGCTCACCACACTTTATATGATTTTTTTCGTTTTTAATAGTTTCTTACAAACTAAACTTTCATTTAATTATAAAAAAAAATATTATAATAGGAATATAAACTAAAAATTAAGCTATGTAAATTGTTTGACTTGATATTGTGTATTAAATTTTTTTAATTAGATTAATTATTTTGAATTTTATTTAGAACGACTTTTTTTCAAGTCCCTGCTCCGGCGCCACTTAAATACTTTCCTTAACATTTGAAATTAAAAAAATCTTCTTCCTTTATTTCAGGTTTAAATAAACTTTTATTCTTAATTTTTATTAGGTTTAAACAAACTTTTGTTTTTAATTGTTTTATTTAGGTTTTTATAAACTTTTATTTTTAATTTTTATTTAAATTTTTATTTAGGTTTAAATAAACTTTTAATTTTAATTTTTATTTATCTTCGTAAGCCTATCTCCATGAATTGTTAAATTATAAGTGAGTAAAAAATGGTATTGACAAAACATTTATTTTTATGCTTTCATTATCTAATTGTTCTGCCGACATCGTATGATGCACTTCTTAAAATTGTAATCACACGATGTAAACAAAACATAAGACAATTATTCAGGGACGTAGTGATTTTCTGATGTTTGTTAACTATGTTAACTTATCTAGTAATTTTTATATGTAAATGCAAAATTTTAATTTAATACAAAAATGTTGACATTTTTATATTGAATATTATATTGATGTTTTATTTTATTTTAAACTATGGCAAGACCATTTCTTACTGGAAATTAGAGAACTCATTGCCATTTTAGCGCCTAAGTTTCTTCGTACCTTACAATCAAAGAAGATAGATTTACCGGAATTGCAAGGTTAGACTGTGGTAATTATCCCTATAATTAATTCTTAACTTTAAAAAATAATTCTATTTAATTTAAAACTTTAAACTTTTTTATTAATTTAAGATGAGATAGACGAAACTTGTCAAAAAAAATGTAAAGAAGCAGCAAAACAAATAAAGGGGACTGTGTTGGTTGAAGATTCATGTTTACAGAATGACTGTACAAAATGCTCGAAGGCTAGGAAGATAAAATCAGCTCAAGCTGTTTGTACTTTAACATATTACGAAGTTAAAAACGAGGAAGAATACAGTTACCTTTGTCAACTCTTACCCGTACGAACCGTTAGTATGTTCACAGCCTGTCACTCTGCTCACAATATTATTTTTTGAATACTTTATTATTTTAAAATAATTTGGGTGAATTTTATAATTTCTAGAACTATGGCTTGCACATATATTGAAACTACATGTTTATACATTCTTCAAAAGCAGATTTTAACCTTCCACATAACGATTATCAATCCAAAACTTTTTCAAATATTCTATAGTACCATTTAATACTGAGCGGTAAATGTATATTAAATTTACTAAGTACAAAATAGTAAATATAATTTTAAATATTATATTATATTAATGCGTACATAGTATATTTATATTGTTATAAGTATATCACCATACATTGCAATATTTCTTTAAAAATATTTCCAGTCGTAGAATAATTTCTTATATGTACAATACAATACATATATGTATGTATGTAAATACGGCGCTATATAATATACATCTATACTCTTATCATTCATTCATCAGTGACATATACGATATGTAAATAAACATGATATTATATAAGTATGTATGTATATCAATATCATATAAATAAAAATTCTTCAAGCAACCGTTATGTTGTTTGTTTATTTACATTTTTTTGTACTACGCATTATATCTTCAACAATTTCAAATTATCGAGTAAAACAAAATGCAAAAAATTCGTTAAAGAAATTTGTTAGAAAATTTGAAAAAATCAAGTAACACTTTCGTCAATTATAAAGTAACCCTATATTATTAAAAAAAGTTGTTAACAAAAATAAGAGTATAATGTTGAAGCTTTAATTTTTGTGTATTACTTCAAAAAAATGTAAACAGGTTCAAGTTACAGGTGTTTAAAAATAGGAAATTCTCAGTTTCTGACCCCTTACAGCTCCTAAACGGGGAGTGATACAAAAAAAATTTTTGAAATGACTCATACTTATTTTCAATGATCTAACTTCTGTCAAAATTTCAAGTTTTCAACTTAAACCGTTTAGAAGACAGAAGGGTTAAAGTATTTTGCAAAATTTTAGTTTCGCATAACGGTAAATTAATACACCGTATGCCACAACTATATATTTATTGTACATATACTTTTAAAGCTAATAAAAGCAGTAATCGTTTGCCGTTTTCAGAATGAAGATATACCTTATACAACTTGTGCTATAACAATTTAAATATAGAGGTTTTTTGAACCTTTGGGGAGCTGTAGCTCCGTAACGGGTGGGGTAACAAAAAAAAGCTATTAAAAATAAAATTAATATTTTTGTGACATCTATCAGCAGTTAAAATTTCATAGCTCTCTTTCAAAAAAAATGTGGGGATGTAAAAGTTAGGTGTTCGAGAGCTACCCGAAGTTTTGGTCGGAACTCAACCAATAAAAATAGGGAACCTACAAATTGCTCCTAGAATATTTTGTGTAAATTTCAAGATTCTAGCTTTCTTAGTTTTTGAGTTAGCGTGCTGACGGGCGGGCGGACGGACGGACATGGCTCAATCGACTTAGAATTTTTTTCTGATCCGATACCTTTGAAGGTATATCTAGCTCGCTTATTTGGCGATGTTACAAACGGAGGAGTAATTTTATTATACCCGATCCTATCGTACGGGTATAATCATGATTACTAATTCTTATGCTTGAAATAAAATTTGTTATTACAATACAATTTTTTTTTTTTATTTAAAAATTCGAAAAATAAAATAGGAAATAAATATAGGTTTGGCGACATCTAGTGATTTTAAAGTGAAACTGTTTAGAGACATCTATTGGCCTTTTAGATATAGTATTTTATTGAAACTAGAAGCTCTTCCAGCGATGGCGGCGATAGCTTCCATTTAAAAATTTGAAGTAGGATATCTATTATTACTACATATATATTATCTGTGGTTGTATGCGGATTGGAGAAATTCAGAATGTTTCAGAATCCGTGTATAATAGGTATACTAAGAGACATTTTCCAGTTTTTTTTTTCTAATTTAAATTGTACTTTTTTAAAAGAAATTGTACTTTTGTAATAGTATAGCTATAGTATTCTTCCAACTATGTAATTATACATACGTAGAATCGATTTTCAAAATGATTTACATTTTGGAAAATTAAAATTTTAACATAAGCTTGCCACTTATTGTAGAATTCAGATACTTTAGAATACGTTTGTTTTTAATGAAATTTGTTTCAATCTTTTCCTGTTGTCGAAATAAAGGCATTTCCAAATACAGCACATTTTAAAATTTATTAATAAAAAAATATTCTTTTCGGTTTTAATCTATGAGTTAATTTTCTTTACCTTCTTGTTTTTTTTAACACCTTTATTTATTTATATTTGACACTTGAAAGTTAGAACATTCAAAACATTTGGTGGTGTAGACAACTTTTCAATTAGGAGGCGATATCGACTATATATCTTTTTTATTATATCTTAGGATCAATAGAATTATCATTAATTTAATATATAAGTCAATTTTGAAGCCCCAATATAAACTCTAAAATCAATAATTTCAGTATTATACAAATATTATAAATCATAAAATACTAGCTAGGAATTTAAAAATATAGAAATTTCATTCTGGATATGTTTTTTTTTTAAACATGAATGAAAAATTTAAAAATATTTAAAAAAAATGTATCAAACCTGAATTGTTACTTTGTATTTTACATAATTATAATATAAGATATTCATTTGTATCAAATTTAATAGTACTATATCGCTAGTAAAAGCACTTTGGTTTTAATTATGTATTAACAATAAAATGGAACAGACATTAATTGTTGTCTCCACACGTTCAAATTATAGGCAATATATACACTAGTCCAAATGATCTACCGTGCTTTCGGTAATGCAAAATGACGATCAGTCAAATAATTTTTGATTCGATTTTGTTTCAACTAAGCAACAGTAAAATAGACGTTTGCAAATTTTTAACGCGACGTCAAGTGACATTACCGAACAAAAACAAATTTTTTTTTTTGTTTAGTGTGCTTTAGTATAATTTTTATATTCGTTCTGAAATTATTACTAAGGAAAAATTAAATTGTTTAGATAAAATATTAATATAGATGTTTTAACCCCAAATGTTTAAACACCAAAAATCAACAACTAACATATATCTTTAACCTACTTTATATGCATAAATTTGACTGACATTTCGACTTTTTTTTGCATAACCGAAAGAATGACGCTGATCAACTGCATAACCGAAAGTTCGATGACAGTTAAATTTTTGATGGTTGCACCGAAAACATGGCTATTTCCACTTGTCGTTAAGAATTCAGTAAAACCTGTGTAAGTTGATCACTGACGGTGCAAAAAATTTTGGTCAATTTAGGCGAGTGGTCAACTTATAGAAAAAACAAAATAATTGAGTTTTCTTTCCTTATAGTAAATAAAAATACATATAACGTTTTTTTTAATGTAAATATGTATGTATTACATTTTTTTTTATTTTAGACAAAAGATAAAGCTTACTAAATAAATATGATGATATGAAATTATATCATTTATTTTCTGAAGTAATACTCTGACCAATGAAATTCGCACTTTCTTCTTCAGATTCAGCATTACGAACTACATCATCAGATACACTAAATTCTTCAAGCATTTCTTTTAAAATCTCATCTGAAGAATTAGCAATATTTTCGTGAGCAACTAAATTTTCTCCAGATTTTATGAGATCCTCTTTTGATATTTGAAGTTCTATTTCACGATATTCAGATAATGACTGATCAATAGATTGTTCTAAAACAGTTCTACTTGTTCAATTGAATTTCCTGATTGTTCTACTTCTTCAATAGGAAATTCTTCTTCAACAAGAAATCCTGCATAAAAAAAACATTTTTTAGTGTGGAAACTTGAACCTACTTCCACTCAGAAACAACCCAGAGTGTGGCATTTAAACTGTAATTTTTTTACACGGGTCCGCAGCTGACTCGCAGCTATCAATTTTTGGAATGACTATTAAAAATATTTTAGACTTGTACACAGTTTTCACATTTTGGGATATCCCCTTGTCTAGTGGTTGGATAATCTTTCTTTTGTCATTTTTCGCTCTTTGAGACGAGACTTTTTTTGGCAACTGACGAAAAAATAAACCGGTTTCATTCGCATTGAACTGATCTTTGGGAGAATAATTTGCTGAAACATCTGAAAGCTTTTTTTTGCAGTTATTAGCAGTTTGACAATCAACATTTGCACTTTCACCACAAAGTGTGTTGAACTGAATGTTATTTCTAGTACGAAATGATTCCAGCCAACCATTACTAGCTTGCAAATCTTTTATATTTAAGTTTTCAGCTATTTTTTTTTAGCTTTTTCTAACAAGCTTTTTCACTAGCAAAAATATCTTTTGATCTAAATTTTTAAAAAAACGAAAGAGTTGCTCGGTTAATGTTTTGAAAATATGCTTGCCTTTATTTTCTTTTTCTTTGTACAGGTGGATTTTTGTTTAAACTCAAGGAAAATTGTTCTTTTTTTGACTTGTAATTTCCTATAGTTGATTTTGAGATGTCAAATTTTTGAGCTAAAATTCTTTGTGATACACCTTTTTCTAATTCTTTTAAAATTTATCATTTTTTGTCAATAGGCAATTCATTTCATTTTTGTCTAGATGACATTTTTAGATTCGCTGAGCCCTAGAAACTTTTATTTATTAACCCAATACATAAAAAACGGCGATTATAGACCCATTGCTAAACTGTCAACAATTCCCAAATTATTTGAAAAAATAATGTGCTCGTATTTTGTACAATATTGTCAACCATTTATTCCACCAGAGCAACATGGTTTCCAAAAGGGTAGATCCACAGTTACAATATGACTGAATTCGTCTCTGATATTTTGAATACAATGGAAATTAAAAAACAAGTTGATGTGGTATTCACAGACATCAGTAAGGTCTCTGATCTAATGCTCTATAAAATTATCCTTGAAAAGCATAAGGCAGTAGGATTTTCAAGTCATAGCCTTAAATGGTTATCGTCTTATTTGTCATACAGGCCAATTTTAGATCTACCATTTCTGCAACTTATGTTACAAATGCATCTAGGTCCTTTATTTTACGTAGTGTCGACCTATGAGTCCCCTGTTTATCCCACTCACGTCTTCTTAGTTTCGCCGATGATACCAAAAACTCAACTATCTATTATGATTACGTCCTCAACGATCAACCTATTAAAAGAACAGATCGTACTTCAAATTTCGTACTGATCCTTGATAGTTGATTAGATTTCAAGTGTCTCTTGGATTTATTATGCGTTGGTCAAAAGAGTTTTCTGATCCCTATATCACTAAGCAACTTTTCATTACTTATGTAAGACCTATAATAGGATACTCAAGCCAAGTATGCTCTCCATATCGTAATATAGATATTTCACGTATTGAATCACGTATTAAGTTTTTCTAATATCTATGAATCATCATTTAGTAACTTACTAATATACTAACATTAAACATATTAACCCTTGTAAATGATGGCTTTTTTAGTTAGTTATGATAACATAACTGATGCTTGGTTTAAGCAAATGTCTGATACAAAAAAAAATGGTTTAACTTTGCTTCAAGTTTTGTCTGTTCAAATTACAAATATTTACCTGAAAATTTTAATATGTACCTACTCAGAGTTAAATAATCAACAAAAAAGATGAAGACTGCTATTTGCTTTCTAATTAATTTTACAACTGCATTTAATGTTGTTCTACATTTATAGTTTTTGTAATCTAATTGAAAATTGTTAAAATAAAATATTCAATAATACAAAATTTGAACAAAGTTTTTGCATGACTGAACTTGATTAGGGGAACTTAGAGTACATATGTAAATTTTTTTTGGCACACGTGCATAAATAACGTACATATTATGTATCTTATGCTGCAAGATACCACACATATAAACAGTTTTTAACAATCTTTTACAAGCCTATTACACATCAATGTTTTCATCCATACTACCCCATTAATGGACCATTAATTGATGAAAACTGGATGAGAAATGAATTGATGATAATTCTATTCTCATCCAGTTCTGATTCAAAACCAGCTGATTGAGAAAAATGGCTTCTTTTTTTTTAAGTTTTTTGGGAATGTTCAGAGTTTAGACAATTTTGTAAAATAAATTCAGTTGACATTTAAAAAAATAAAGTGTTTAGCTAATTTGAAATCTAGAGAAAAATATTGTAGGGAAAAATAAAATAAAGATGAAAGATAAATAATAGAAATAATATGAATTCAAAAGGTAAGTTCTCTAAATTTATTCTTCGTTTACATTTAATGTACGTTTTATTTTTATTTTTTTTTACAAATTCTATTATTTATTTTTGGAAAAATTTTTATTTCTTTAAACAAATTCTGTCTTGCATATAATATGTAGAATATATACTAATATATTGTTGATTTATTATAGATAACAAAATATTTCAAATAACGGAATCCATTCTTTATCCATCCTTTATTCAAAAATTTTAATACTAACTGCAAGAATATTTATATAGAATAACTAGAAGAATAGAATAATTATTACAATAATTTTAATTCAAATATTTAAATACTTATCTTTTGTACCGTCAATTTACTTGAATTAAAAATTTCAATTGTCTCTTTTATATAAAATTTGTTTTCAAATTTATAGATATCAACAGATCAATGAAATAAAAATTTGTTCAAAAACTACATTTCAGATTTCATACTCTTACATATTTAAAGACACAAAAAGCAACGTATTATTTTAGCTTTCAAAATTAAATTTGAAATCAAAAAAATTTGTTCAGAAATTATATTTTCAATGTGATAAAATTAGATATATGTTCTGAAATTATGTATATTCAGAACACATCTACAGTATGCCATTGTAAAATGTCAGAAAAATGAATACGAAATTAAATTTTTCAACAGCAGTGTGTCATCAATTCATTTCAATTTAATTGTTCATTAATGGTCCATTGATGAAAATTTTTTTTTTCGTAAGTCGGTAGAGCGCTCAAGAGATACTGTAGAACCCGTGTTCTGCTACAGCATGCCGGATTCTTAATTCTCAATTTTTGAATTTTGAAATTGAGAATTCTTAATTTCAACTCCGCGTAGTACTTTGTTTTAAAAAGTTTGGAGTATATTGATATTTTTGCACAGCCCCATAGTAAGATACCGTACATTCAGACTGGTTTCAATACCTGTTTGTATAGCAAGATTTTATTTTCTACTGACAACTCGGATTTACGTCCTAGTAACCAGTACAATTTTTTGTGTTTAATGTTTAGCTCCTCTTTTTTTTTATGTGCTTATTCCACTTTAGTTTAGCATCCAAGTTCATACCCAAGTATTTTGCAGTGTTAGCATAAGGTATAATTTGGTTATTTATGAATACAGGAAGATTGATTTAGTTTCGTTTAACTTGATTCACCATTTTGCGTCCAAATTGTTATTTTATTTATTGTGTTTTGCAATTTATTTATGGCGCCAGCAATACAATTTCAGACTGCGAGAATCGCAGTATCATCTGCAAATGTCGCTGTAGTAACATTATAATCTTGAGGGATATTCCTTGTGAACAATGTGTATTACAGGCCCGAGAACACTTCCCTGCGGAACACCTGCCGTTATCGCTTTTAGGTCTGAGTATTCAGTTCCATAGCAAACTCTGAAGTATATATTGCTTAGGTATGAGTCAAGCACTTCAAAAGGTTGTCTAGATAGGTCTCTGTGAAATTTAAACTGGAGACCTTCGTGCCATAGCTTATCGAATGCTTGGGCAACATCCAAGAAGACAGCAGAGCAGACGTATTTTTCCTCATATGTTTTTTCTATTATATCTGTTATACGATGGACTTGACCTAGTATTGAATGGTTATTTCTGAATCCAAATTGATGTTATGGAACTAGATTTCTTTGCTTAATAATTACATTAAGCCTTTTCAGCAATATTTTTCCAAAAATCTTTGACATTATTGTCAATAAAGATATTGGGCGATAAGATGTTACTTCTGTTTTGAGGTTATAACAATTACTTCGGCTATTTTTCAAATACGAAGTACATACTTTAATTTGAAGCAAGCTTTAATAATATGTTGTAGTTTTAGAAAGCAAAAGTGTCAAAAGTATGAAACGATTGAAGAAACACCAACATATATTACATGTACTAGGAAAGTGCAACAAAACTAAATTTCGTGAAAATTCATTCTTAAATATTGTGATGATGATATTTAATTATTATTTTGATCGTACTTCACAATATTTAAAAATTTTCATTCTTAAATATTGTGATGATATTATAAAAACTATTGCTGAAATTGCAATCAATATATTAAATGGTAACAATAAAATTTCACCAACACAAAAAGCAAAATTAGAAAAACATAAAAAACAATTTAAATTTCTAGACTGTGCTAAGTAAACTATAAAAGCCAAACGAAAAATATTAGTTCAACATGGTGATTTTTTACCAACTTTTATCGGTACTATATTATCTGGTGTAATACGAAAATTGCTCAGTAAGACAAAATGTAGCGAATGATTGTTAGTCACCAAGATGATAAAAACTTGGATTTATTAAATCAAAAAATGAAAAAAGTTTTATATGATAAAAAATTAAAACCATTGTAAAAATGAAACTTATATCGTCAAAATCACGTCAAATACGGAATTAACAAAAGACACGCAAAAAAATAACCAGAAAAGTACAATAATCTTACATGTGATACAGCACTGAAACAAAATTCTTTT
The DNA here is from genome assembly GCA_947095535.1 of Poecilobothrus nobilitatus. NCBI lineage: Eukaryota > Metazoa > Arthropoda > Insecta > Diptera > Dolichopodidae > Poecilobothrus > Poecilobothrus nobilitatus. The sequence continues at coordinate 158,505,805 of OX352774.1, read as the reverse complement.
CTAAGCGAAATGCATATACAGAAACTGAATTACCTAAATACAAATCAACATCAGCACAGACCAATTTCGTACCATTAGTTACTGATGATGTTTTTGAATATGACCTTAAAAAATAACATTCAAATATGGATATCGATTTAACACATTATGATTTGGATGATGAAAATTCATTTAAAAAATTAGCTCAAACTGAAATGTTGAAAGATGAAAAATTACTAGAAAGACCATATCTAAGCTCTGATTATCGAATGTTTGAAACACCGAGTGGTGATGTAATTACCGTTATTGTACCATCTCCTGAAAAAAAGAACACACCGAGATCGGCCGGTAGTTCAAATTCCTCAACTATACTTTCACAGTTTCCTGAAAAAAAAAAAAAAGACAACTAAAACCATTACTAAGAAGTCCAAAACTAAGAACTTCATCAACACCGGAATGGACAACATATAAATAGTACAACATTTTATATTTCAGAAGAAGTTAATAAAGATGGATTAGTCAACATTATTTAGCAATGATAATTTAACACTGGTTCCAGACAACACTTCAGCTTCATTCGAAAATAAATTACCTATTCAATTTGATTTAAGAAATGGAAATTGGAAAGTTGGTCTTTCAGAAATATATCTGAACGGTTTCCAACAAACAGAAGAATTTAACAAAGATAAATGTGCTTTTATTAATATTGGGCAGTATAATGTTTATGTAACAAATATTGAAAAAGCTCTTGAAAAATCAAAGTAATCAAATCTATAGGCTACACATATAATTCCTATGACGAATTCAGAATTACATTTGGATGATTGGAGGTTTAATTTTTGCCAACGCTTATTAAAAATATAACTCTAAATCCCGGATTTACTCGAAATCAAGTTTCAAGGAATTTTTTTATGAAATTTTGACATAAATCTCTAATCCTAAGAATTATGATGATGTGACATTTAAAAAAGTATCAGAATCTAACCGAGAGGATTTAATTCGAATATCGCAGACTTTTGATGAAGATACTTTCTATATAAAAGTTAATCAAAATTATAATGTAAAAACATTATTAACTGAATTATTTCAACAGAAAAAAAATATAAAAAATTTCAAAACAAAATTACTTGAACTTTTCAAATTGGCTGTTGCTAATAATAAAGATGAATTTAATGGAATGGTGATGATTTATTCAGACATAGTTCAATCATCTGTTTTTGGAAGTAGCAAAGTGTGTGCATTGCGAGCTATAAACGTAGAAAATTGTAGAATACCTACAAATATTGAATTTGAAAATGTTCATTACCTATAGAAAAAAATGTTTTGAAACAGTAGCGATTCAAATTTACAACCAATACGGTGATGGAATAAATTTTATTTCCAGTTACTATCCAACAAATGCAGTTACTATCCAAATTGTATTACACTTTAAAAAGCATTGATAAAAATAATATAAATACCACTATTGGAATTTGATATCCTATCAAACATGAAAAGAACTTACGTGAGATATTATTCCTCTCAAGTAGGAGCAGAAATCAACGATATTGGGCCTTTATTACAATTTTATCCAGCTATACAAAAAGGTCGTGGTTTTGGAAATATATTACTACCACTATTGAAATTTGATATCCTACCAAACATGAAAAGAGCTTACGTGAGATATTATTTCTCTCAAGTAGGAATAGAAATCAACGATATTGGGCCTTTATTACAATTTTATCCAGCTATACAAAAAGGTCGTGGTTTTGGAAATATATTACTACCACTATTGAAATTTGATATCCTATCAAACATGAAAAGAGCTTACGTGAGATATTATTCCTGTCAAGTAGGAGGAGAAATCAACGATATTGGGCCTTTATTACAATTTTATCCAGCTATACAAAAAGGTCGTGGTTTTGGAAATATATTACTACCACTATTGGAATTTGATATCCTATCAAACATGAAAAGAACTTACGTGAGATATTATTAACAATAATTTTTAATTTTATATTTAAATACTTTATTTTATTTTTTTTTATTTTAATTCAAATATTTAAATACTTATCTTTTGTACCGTCAATTTACTTGAATTAAAAATTTCAATTGTCTCTTTTATATAAAATTTGTTTTCAAATTTATAGATATCAACAGATCAATGAAATAAAAATTTGTTCAAAAACTACATTTCAGATTTCATACTCTTACATATTTAAAGACACAAAAAGCAACGTATTATTTTAGCTTTCAAAATTAAATTTGAAATCAAAAAAATTTGTTCAGAAATTATATTTTCAATGTGATAAAATTAGATATATGTTCTGAAATTATGTATATTCAGAACACATCTACAGTATGCCATTGTAAAATGTCAGAAAAATGAATACGAAATTAAATTTTTCAACAGCAGTGTGTCATCAATTCATTTCAATTTAATTGTTCATTAATGGTCCATTGATGAAAATTTTTTTTTTCGTAAGTCGGTAGAGCGCTCAAGAGATACTGTAGAACCCGTGTTCTGCTACAGCATGCCGGATTCTTAATTCTCAATTTTTGAATTTTGAAATTGAGAATTCTTAATTTCAACTCCGCGTAGTACTTTGTTTTAAAAAGTTTGGAGTATATTGATATTTTTGCACAGCCCCATAGTAAGATACCGTACATTCAGACTGGTTTCAATACCTGTTTGTATAGCAAGATTTTATTTTCTACTGACAACTCGGATTTACGTCCTAGTAACCAGTACAATTTTTTGTGTTTAATGTTTAGCTCCTCTTTTTTTTTATGTGCTTATTCCACTTTAGTTTAGCATCCAAGTTCATACCCAAGTATTTTGCAGTGTTAGCATAAGGTATAATTTGGTTATTTATGAATACAGGAAGATTGATTTAGTTTCGTTTAACTTGATTCACCATTTTGCGTCCAAATTGTTATTTTATTTATTGTGTTTTGCAATTTATTTATGGCGCCAGCAATACAATTTCAGACTGCGAGAATCGCAGTATCATCTGCAAATGTCGCTGTAGTAACATTATAATCTTGAGGGATATTCCTTGTGAACAATGTGTATTACAGGCCCGAGAACACTTCCCTGCGGAACACCTGCCGTTATCGCTTTTAGGTCTGAGTATTCAGTTCCATAGCAAACTCTGAAGTATATATTGCTTAGGTATGAGTCAAGCACTTCAAAAGGTTGTCTAGATAGGTCTCTGTGAAATTTAAACTGGAGACCTTCGTGCCATAGCTTATCGAATGCTTGGGCAACATCCAAGAAGACAGCAGAGCAGACGTATTTTTCCTCATATGTTTTTTCTATTATATCTGTTATACGATGGACTTGACCTAGTATTGAATGGTTATTTCTGAATCCAAATTGATGTTATGGAACTAGATTTCTTTGCTTAATAATTACATTAAGCCTTTTCAGCAATATTTTTCCAAAAATCTTTGACATTATTGTCAATAAAGATATTGGGCGATAAGATGTTACTTCTGTTTTGAGGTTATAACAATTACTTCGGCTATTTTTCAAATACGAAGTACATACTTTAATTTGAAGCAAGCTTTAATAATATGTTGTAGTTTTAGAAAGCAAAAGTGTCAAAAGTATGAAACGATTGAAGAAACACCAACATATATTACATGTACTAGGAAAGTGCAACAAAACTAAATTTCGTGAAAATTCATTCTTAAATATTGTGATGATGATATTTAATTATTATTTTGATCGTACTTCACAATATTTAAAAATTTTCATTCTTAAATATTGTGATGATATTATAAAAACTATTGCTGAAATTGCAATCAATATATTAAATGGTAACAATAAAATTTCACCAACACAAAAAGCAAAATTAGAAAAACATAAAAAACAATTTAAATTTCTAGACTGTGCTAAGTAAACTATAAAAGCCAAACGAAAAATATTAGTTCAACATGGTGATTTTTTACCAACTTTTATCGGTACTATATTATCTGGTGTAATACGAAAATTGCTCAGTAAGACAAAATGTAGCGAATGATTGTTAGTCACCAAGATGATAAAAACTTGGATTTATTAAATCAAAAAATGAAAAAAGTTTTATATGATAAAAAATTAAAACCATTGTAAAAATGAAACTTATATCGTCAAAATCACGTCAAATACGGAATTAACAAAAGACACGCAAAAAAATAACCAGAAAAGTACAATAATCTTACATGTGATACAGCACTGAAACAAAATTCTTTTCTAAGCGAAATGCATATACAGAAACTGAATTACCTAAATACAAATCAACATCAGCACAGACCAATTTCGTACCATTAGTTACTGATGATGTTTTTGAATATGACCTTAAAAAATAACATTCAAATATGGATATCGATTTAACACATTATGATTTGGATGATGAAAATTCATTTAAAAAATTAGCTCAAACTGAAATGTTGAAAGATGAAAAATTACTAGAAAGACCATATCTAAGCTCTGATTATCGAATGTTTGAAACACCGAGTGGTGATGTAATTACCGTTATTGTACCATCTCCTGAAAAAAAGAACACACCGAGATCGGCCGGTAGTTCAAATTCCTCAACTATACTTTCACAGTTTCCTGAAAAAAAAAAAAAAGACAACTAAAACCATTACTAAGAAGTCCAAAACTAAGAACTTCATCAACACCGGAATGGACAACATATAAATAGTACAACATTTTATATTTCAGAAGAAGTTAATAAAGATGGATTAGTCAACATTATTTAGCAATGATAATTTAACACTGGTTCCAGACAACACTTCAGCTTCATTCGAAAATAAATTACCTATTCAATTTGATTTAAGAAATGGAAATTGGAAAGTTGGTCTTTCAGAAATATATCTGAACGGTTTCCAACAAACAGAAGAATTTAACAAAGATAAATGTGCTTTTATTAATATTGGGCAGTATAATGTTTATGTAACAAATATTGAAAAAGCTCTTGAAAAATCAAAGTAATCAAATCTATAGGCTACACATATAATTCCTATGACGAATTCAGAATTACATTTGGATGATTGGAGGTTTAATTTTTGCCAACGCTTATTAAAAATATAACTCTAAATCCCGGATTTACTCGAAATCAAGTTTCAAGGAATTTTTTTATGAAATTTTGACATAAATCTCTAATCCTAAGAATTATGATGATGTGACATTTAAAAAAGTATCAGAATCTAACCGAGAGGATTTAATTCGAATATCGCAGACTTTTGATGAAGATACTTTCTATATAAAAGTTAATCAAAATTATAATGTAAAAACATTATTAACTGAATTATTTCAACAGAAAAAAAATATAAAAAATTTCAAAACAAAATTACTTGAACTTTTCAAATTGGCTGTTGCTAATAATAAAGATGAATTTAATGGAATGGTGATGATTTATTCAGACATAGTTCAATCATCTGTTTTTGGAAGTAGCAAAGTGTGTGCATTGCGAGCTATAAACGTAGAAAATTGTAGAATACCTACAAATATTGAATTTGAAAATGTTCATTACCTATAGAAAAAAATGTTTTGAAACAGTAGCGATTCAAATTTACAACCAATACGGTGATGGAATAAATTTTATTTTCAGTTACTATCCAACAAATGCAGTTACTATCCAAATTGTATTACACTTTAAAAAGCATTGATAAAAATAATATAAATACCACTATTGGAATTTGATATCCTATCAAACATGAAAAGAACTTACGTGAGATATTATTCCTCTCAAGTAGGAGCAGAAATCAACGATATTGGGCCTTTATTACAATTTTATCCAGCTATACAAAAAGGTCGTGGTTTTGGAAATATATTACTACCACTATTGAAATTTGATATCCTACCAAACATGAAAAGAGCTTACGTGAGATATTATTTCTCTCAAGTAGGAATAGAAATCAACGATATTGGGCCTTTATTACAATTTTATCCAGCTATACAAAAAGGTCGTGGTTTTGGAAATATATTACTACCACTATTGAAATTTGATATCCTATCAAACATGAAAAGAGCTTACGTGAGATATTATTCCTGTCAAGTAGGAGGAGAAATCAACGATATTGGGCCTTTATTACAATTTTATCCAGCTATACAAAAAGGTCGTGGTTTTGGAAATATATTACTACCACTATTGGAATTTGATATCCTATCAAACATGAAAAGAACTTACGTGAGATATTATTCCTCTCAAGTAGGAGCAGAAATCAACGATATTGGGCCTTTATTACAATTTTATCCAGCTATACAAAAAGGTCGTGGTTTTGGAAATATATTACTACCACTATTGAAATTTGATATCCTACCAAACATGAAAAGAGCTTACGTGAGATATTATTTCTCCCAAGTAGGAATAGAAATCAACGATATTGGGCCTTTATTACAATTTTATCCAGCTATACAAAAAGGTCGTGGTTTTGGAAATATATTACTACCACTATTGAAATTTGATATCCTACCAAACATGAAAAGAGCTTACGTGAGATATTATTTCTCTCAAGTAGGAATAGAAATCAACGATATTGGGCCTTTATTACAATTTTATCCAGCTATACAAAAAGGTCGTGGTTTTGGAAATATATTACTACCACTATTGAAATTTGATATCCTATCAAACATGAAAAGAGCTTACGTGAGATATTATTCCTGTCAAGTAGGAGGAGAAATCAACGATATTGGACCTTTATTACAATTTTATCCAGCTATACAAAAAGGTCGTGGTTTTGGAAATATATTTGAAAGTTTAATTCGTTACTTAAAGCCAGTTTTTACATCAGGTTGGGACTTAATTAAAAAAGAAGCTATATATATATAAACACAAGTAAAAATATTTTTAATGATTTAGCGGCATAAAAAATTGATCAAAGGCGGCATAAAAAATTTACGAAAATCAGTAGTTAATCAACTGCATTCGATGTATGGTGGAAAACAAAGCTCCGCAGCCCAGTGTTGTAAATAATTTATTGCACTCTTTAATTAAACAATGTAATGTAACTAAATAATGCAATTAAACAATGAAAACGAAAAACACGTCACTCCTTCAGATTCCTTATACCATTATAAAGCATACCTAACTACTTTACTAAATTGTGCTACAGATTCCAGTCAAACATATCTGGCAGCATCTGGTTGGCAATAGGATAAACCGAATGTAAATGATTTCAACAATTCTTGTTCTAAATCAAGACAAAAATCATAAAAAACTTCTGCAATAGTAGAATTAATGGGAAAATTACATGTATATTTCTCCAATAATTCCAAATTACTTTTAAATAATGTTGAGATTCGAATTTCTTTTAGAGAAACAACATTTTTTTATTTTCTTTAACGATGCCGATGAAAGCTATTTCAAAATTCTCGAAGCTACGTTATACATGAAACATTTAACAATTAATCCTAGCATATTGATAGCACATAATACTGTACTGGAAAAGGCTAACGCGAAATATTTTTATACCAGAAGTGAAATTCCAGCTAACACCTGTAACATATCATTAGATAATATATTTATAGGGCAAATTCCAAAATCTCTTGTATTTTGCATGGTAAACAATGAAAATTTCAATGGTAAAAGATCAAAAAATCCATACCATTTCAATCATCAAAATCTGACTCAATTTCAATTATATGTAAATGGAGTTCCTACATCAAACTCTGATATTGAAACAAGTTTTACATCGAATAATTTTTACAATTCTCGTGCATATTTAACATTATTTAGCGGAATATATCATTCAAAAGGTTATACAATAATAGCTTGGCTCGGAAACTGATACATGTCAGAGTTTATTAAACCAGGCAGTAGTAAAGATTAAAGCAAGACTCAGTGCTCCATTAATATCAACATTATATGTATTGTGTTTGGAGAATTTGATGCCAATATTGAAATTGATAAAAATCCTAACGTCTACGTAAACATTTAAAAGGAAATTTAGTGGACCATCTCTATTCATTTCAAAATGTCATGTGCTCTAGTAAATTTATTGTTCTGCGCGGATGATAACAATGCAATATTTGTAAAAAATATTGCTGTGGCTGGAATAAAAGTACAATGTAAAACTATTGTAAAGGAATTAAAATATAAATTTCCAACCAGAGATTTAAAAAAAAAACAGACACCAAGAATTATTCTTTTGAGTGTTAACAAATGGAAAACTTAAAGTTGAATTTTTAACAGCATATATAAGTGGAAATACTCGACTAATTGATATTTCTCATTTACAAAATAATGAGCACTTCAGATAAAGAAAGTGCTGAAATATAATAGTGCGACAAGTAAACTATTTAGTGGTGTTTTTGCTCTTGATCAAATCCGAAAAATATTTTAAAACCTGGTATTTTAGTAATAAATACTGACACTTCTGACGAAAAAGGAACACATTGGCAGGCAATTTTTGTACCAGTTCAAGGCTGTGTAGAATATTTTGATTAATTTGGAGATCCACCATTCCACAATGAGATTGTGAAATTCCTACAAACACAATCACAATGTTTTATTTTTAACAATAAATATTTACAAAGTACATTAGGCTGTGGACAATATTGTTGTTTATATTTATGGATGCGATGTAACTGCAAGAGCATGAAAAGTTTTATTAATTTATTCATATCATCCCCACTCAAAAATGATAAAAAGGTGGAAAAAATGTTTACAAGAATTTTTAAAAACTGAAAAAATATAAATATAAAAATTATAAATTGAAATCATTAGTTTACAATCGAGCAAGAGCCGGCGGTATCTAACATTTCAGAAATTCAAAAAACTGAATTTCCAAACCTGTTATTATCCTATATTTATTATTTGGATAAAAAACAAACATCTAAAATATAAATTGGATTTGACTTGGAAACTTTTACATCAACAATCATTTTTCAGCGTCATCGAAAAGTTGTTTTCCGTATGAACTATTTAGAATGGTATGCATTTTATCTGAACTTTATTAACTATGAAACCAAGTTATCTGCTAAAAGAGTTTCCATAACATTTAATACAAATGAACAAATTAAAAAAATCACTCTACAAATTGAGGAGTACACTCGTTTTTGTCTCATATTGCCTGAATATTTTTTTAAAAATATTGGAAAATGTATTGAAAAAAATAAACTAAAGCTTGAACAAGAAGATTTTTACATTCTTATGAATTTACATATAGCTCAACTACACAACAATAGTGTAACTATTCCAGACTATTTTATGAAATACCAATGTTTTTATCAGAACAAATATATTGCTCAACAATAAATAAAATAGATATATAAGTTCATGCAATTTTTTACAGCACATCTGAGCAAGTTTTCCGTATTATGATGGTGAGGGCAAAGGCTGATGGAGGTGGAATTTTATTATCTAAATTGATAACTTCTACTGAACTCGAAATAAATTTGTCAAAAAATTCTTTCTTCTTATATCATTTTACATAAACGACATCGAATGATGACGTTAAATGTTCCTCTAAGAAATTTTTAATTTCTAAATATTCTATAAATCCGTCATCCCAGTCAAGATCATTAATTTTCGTTTTATTATATTAATTTTGTTGTTTAGCATCAATATTTAACTCTTCAAATGAATGCGGTGCTTTAAGCACAACTAGTTTTGGTACCAGAGAACCATCAGCTACAAAAGCCAATTAAGATAATATTAAGAAAATATTGTTTATTGTTACCAATAACAAATTGTAAATCCACTATTACCTTTCTGCTGCTTAATATATGCTTTACTGTACTAAATAGACTCGAAAACCTATATTTTATACCTAATGTGATCCGCTGCCGGTCCTTTAAAGTCCACTATCGGTCCTTTAAAGTCCGCTATCGGTCCTTTAAAGTCCACTACAAGTCCTACTATCGGTCCTTCAAGGTCAGGTAACGTACCCCTTAGCATTTCTGCTTTTAGAACTGAGCGGCCGCAACTCGCGCGAGAAAATATATAAAATGTATCTTTTATTGTAAATATTATTTTAGTTTTTTTTCTTTGAAATAATTAATTCATAATTAAACAAATCTTTTTCTTTCTCTCTCTCGGCATGGACACCAGTTATACAATTCTGTTGAAGAGCCATTCGAGAGTATTATTGACAAATGTGACATTTATAAATTGGAGAAATGGCTTTGTGCTTCATGCTTCTTTAGCCACACAAAGAGGAGGAGGAGGAGGAGGAGCAGAACAAGAAAAAGGACTTGCTGTGCTATGAGCAAATTAAGAATACATTATAATAAAAACAATTTATAAATTTTTACGCTATTTATTTTTAAAACTAAAAACAAAAAAAATAATATAAATAATAAAATTTTTTCTGAACCAAAGAAGAAAAAGAAAATTAATATATAAAATTTTCTTGAGAATTTATTTCCGTGCTGGGGATGAGATCAAATAAAGCCATCCTCATGCGTTTTTCATCCCTTCCTAAGTATCTAAAATGAAACTGCGCATCGTTTAACTGTTTCAGTTCCTCGCGATTAGTCACGGTTCTTCAAAACCGATCCGGCATGAAAATTGTTGTTGGATCCTCTATATTAAGAGGATCTTTTAGCTGGCAAATAACGACCCGTTGCCCACGTTTTGTGTCTAAAAATTCCCAACCAAGCACTTCGTATATTTTTCCTATAGCTAAAGCGTCAATCTTATTGAATTGACTGTTGCTCCTGCGAACTGCGATGATATTATCTAAGAAATCCTATTAAAAAATAAAAATTAAATAAACATAAAGAAAAATTCTTACAATTTTAAAATTCCTGTTATTTTTTGAATTAAATTAACTAGCTAAGTTGTATCTTAATTAATAATACTAAATTGAAAATATACGATATTTGTTTACTACGTACGTTTAAAGAAAAACAAAAAAGCTTATCGTTTAGTATAATTTGGAGCAGGAGCAATATGTATAGAAAAGTTTTACTTTAGGTAAAAGTTAGGTTTTAAATCAAATGCAAAATATTATTAATATAAAATTACTAAACAAAGTTGCATCAATATCATTTTCTGATGATGATTGACAGCTTTTATATTTAATTTTAGTTGTTATTAAATTATAACTTAGTAAATCATCTATATAAATTGAAAATTATGACTTTTGACATTTTAAAATTTTTATTATTTATTAATAAACAAAAAAGACTATAATTAAAATTGAAGAGGCTAAAAATAGATCAAATATTATTAAAAAAAAAAATGTGGTAAAATCATTTATATCATTTTCTAAATCTTAGTTTAAGTCCAACAAATTAAAGTTAAAGTTACTAATACATTAATTTGCCATATCCTTTTTATTATATTTTCAAACATCTATCATTTCATAATTGTGCTTGCAACATTCATTTAATTTTAGATTAGCTTTCATACTTATATGTACATATAGTTTCGTGATCACTTATCTTTAAATCATTATTTATTGTTGTAGTTAAATCAATTATATTAGTAATGACATTGTCTATGATTGTATTAGATGTCTCTGTAACTCTGGCATAATCATTAATTTTTTGTACAAAACCATTTATAACATATTATATTTTTTAATTCATTCTTATATGTATCGTTTTCAGCCCAGTTTATATTAAAATCACCTACATAATTATTTTAAGATTTAAATTATATAATTCTTCCAGCCAATCCTTAAAATATCTACAAAACTGGCTCTTAGGTGAATTTGGATTTGGCGATCTATAAATAACTACACTAATAAATTTAATATTGTCTTTTTCACATTTTACTGCAAGCCACCATATATTAAGTCCAATTGTATAATTCTGAATAATCTCAGTTCACCAATCTTTTTTAATATACATACATACCACACCAGTTCTTTTAGATTCCGAATCTAGCTTTATTATCTTATATTTATCTATTAACTCATTATTAACTCATTATCAAATTCATTATTTTCTATTGTATGTGTTTCACTTAGCATTACAATTTCTATTTCAAGTTCATCAAGCATAAGCTCTAACTCATTAAAATTATTTAATAAACCTTGAATATTTAAATACATACAGCTAACATTCTTCATTTGCTAATAATATACTCTACGTTTTTCAATATTTAACTTCTCTACATTGGGTATAATCCACTAATAACATTATATTATTCATTTACATTTACATTTAGTGTTTTATTAGCATTAGGACAATTTGAACATTTTTGTATAAAACTCTGTTCTTTGCAGTCCTCTGTTGAATGTTCCTTCAAACATTTGTTTTTACTCATGCATTTTTTTCGCTTTGTGATTAAAACCTAAGCAATTATAACATCTCTTAACATATGTTGAATCATAAACTTTACATTAATCCCATCTATCAACAAATATTTACGAAAGAGGTGGTCTTCATGACCAACCCAGCCTGTTAGAATTTAAGTATAGACTAAGGTTGAGTATTTTGGGTTAGTATTTAAGTTAAAAACTTGATATTGAAACATATTATACAATACAATATTAACATATAGGGACTTAATAATAATATTTATAACAATTATTCTAACAATTATATTTGTGTTTTTATTTATTCGAAATTAATTATTGCATTATTATTTCCAAATCCCAGGGCAATCAGATAGCACTCAGCAAGTTAGTACGAGTAGTGTAGATGAAGTTTTTGAAAATGAAAATTTAACAGGGAAATTATTACGAGATCTACCACATTCGTTTTGTGATGAAATAAACGATTCACTAAATGAAAATAATAATAGTGATATAGTGATATTGTTTTTTGTGAAGAAATTGGCGAATTAGAAGAAGATGCAATTGAATATATTGCTGGTTATTTCATCAAAAAATTTAATTTAGAGAATGAAATTTCTGAAGACACCACTTATACTTGGGTAGATCAAATTTCAGAAGGAGAACTAACACAGTGGTAATTTCATAGAAAAAATAAAAGAATGTGAACAATTATTTTTAGGTATTAATGGTGATGTTTTAATCACAAACAAAAAATGTTTAAAGTACCATTTACATAAATCGAAACAAAAACTAAAAAAAAACTATATTTCAAAACTAGATTATACGGAAGAATACGAATAATAAACAAAAATGTTAAAAATAATATTAATAAGATAATAATATTAATAATATTAAAAGAAAATTAAAAGTTCAGTTCTAAGTCATTGTTTTGTAAAACTTGAAAAATTGCAAAACAATGACTTAGAACTGAACTTTTAATAACTTAAATCTAAAAAAAAAGTTAATTTATTATTGTCATTATTATTTGTTATTTAAACTACATTTTCAAATTCATTTTACATACATATGAATCACTCAGATCGAGAAAAAGTATTAACAGGAGCCTCGGTGGCATAGTGGGTAAGAGCGTATAAAATATGCTTTAATCACCGAGGGAGTGTGGGTTCGAATCCCACAAACGTCGTAAGAGTTATTCGTCTTTATGACATTTACAGCCACGCCTGAACAGGAAGGGCTGTGTAATTTCCTGTCTACATTTAATTTTTAAATGCATTGAAAAAAAAAAGTATTAACAAAAAAAATGAATATGTTATCTGTACATAATTTGTACATACAGTGACAAGCAATTTAACATTTTATATTTAATTTTTGTAACATATTAAAATGTAATTGGATATCTTATTGTTAAGTAGAAGTAAAATTGAAAAATGAATACATTTCTTTAACATTACTTAAAAGCGTTTAATTACAATTTATAAACTGTACAAAAATAAAAAAATTATCAAAATAAAAAACATAAACCAATTTGTTGTATTTTAAAGCAATACAATAAGTGTGTTATGTTCAAATTATGTCATAATTAAAAAAAATTATTGTCTAGGTAAGTAAAGGGTGTTCAAAATTGAGGTATCATTTTGATTTTGCCACCATTTTTTTTCTACCTGGTATTTTTATACGAGGTTTCTTAAGGTATATTCTAAATACATTCCGGTTAGTTAATATGGAACGTTACACGAAGGAACAACGTGTTTTTGTTATTACAACATTTTTTGAAAATGGTAAAAGTTTTCAAGATGTAATTAGGAAATTTCGAACAAAATTTGGTAGAGAAAATGCTCCAACAAATCGGGCCATCAAGCTGATGGTTGATAAATTTCTAGAAACTGGATCTGTTCTTGATAACAGAGGCAACATTTATCAACGTAGTGGCAGTTCAATCGAGAATGTAGCAGCTGTGAGCAGAAGTGTTGAAGAAGATCCTCCAAAAACTTCCATTCGTCATCGTTCGCAGCAATTAAACATCAAACCATCCACATTATTCAACATTTTACATCGTGATCTCCATTTAAAGGCTTATAAGATCCAGCTGACGCAAGAATTAAAACCAACTGACCATGCATTACGTCGGCATTTCGTTTCTTGGGCAATCGAAAAACAAGAAGAAAATGAGAATTTTTTTAACAAAATAATCTTCACCGACGAAGCTCATTTCCAGGTCAATGGCTACGTCAATAAACAGATTTGCCGCATTTGGGATGAAGAAAATCCAAGAGTTATCTTAGAGCAACCAGTACATCCACAAAAAGTTACGGTTTGGTGTGGTTTGTGGTCAGAGGGAATCATCGGACCATATTTTTTTAAAAACGCAAATGGAAATGCGATAACGGTCAATGGAAATCGCTACAGGGAGATGATCCGAAGCTTTTTGTGGCGGAAAATTGATGATTTGGACGTAGAGAATACGTGGTTTCAACAGGACAGTGACACTTGTCACACAGCAAGAGAAACAATGGATCTTTTGAAGGAAAAGTTCGAAGATCGCATTATTTCTCGTAGAGGAGGAGTGATGTGGCCACCAAGATCGTGCGATTTGACACCGTTGGATTTTTTTTGTGGGGTTTTGTGAAATCGAAAGTGTACAGCAATAATCCCACAACAATTCAAGAGCTTAAAAAGAACATTATCGAGCAGATTTCAACCATTCAGAACAGTTTATTGAACAACGTGATTCAGAATTTTGGTAAAAGATTGGAAGCCTGCCGAAGTAGTAGAGGGGGCCACTTGGCCGACATAATTGTTCATTATTAACCGGAACCTATTTGTAATAAATTAAAATAAAAATATATTTAATATTTCAAACAAAAAGTCTTTTTTTATTAAAATTAAAATGATACCTCAATTTTGAACACCCTATATTAATTGTCTGAGGTCATTAAAGTGGAAAAATGTTGTTGTAAAATGTGTTTGAAAGTAATTTTGGAGATGGATGTAGAATAAAGATGACTAATTTTGTTAAAAGTAGTACAACATCTATTGATGGGTTCATTTCTTCCGTAATCTGTATTGTGTTTGTAATCCATTCAAAATTTAGTATTTCTCGTTTATCTAACGCTATCCTTAAGTCTAAACTTGTTAGTAAGAGATTGGATAGAAATACTATTATTCAAAATAGCAAAAGCAAAACATTAAGACAATAATTGTCTATATAAAGATAAAGAAAGCATGTTTAATGAATTAAGTCTTGAAGTGTAACTAGAAAGATTAGCAAAATCAGAAGGATTATATTGATTTCTTAATGCAAATAAAAGAAATTGCTTTTGAAGTGATTCGATTCTATTGGAATAAACTTAAAAAGCTGAATTCCACATAATGTTCCCGTATTCTAAGATAGATCGAACTTAGAACTTAGGGAACAATAGAGAAATTTCAATCATAAAAAAGAAACGGTTGTATAAAAAATTTTTAGTCCAGATAATTTAAATGCTGCCCTCAAACGCCCGCTAACAATTTAAAATTTCCTCTTTTTGAATTCGGCAAGTAAACGCAAGAACCAATTTATACATTTTTTTGCTTATACGAATGTATGAATGAAAAACTCCCAAAACCCCCTCTAACAATTTAAGAAATGCTCTTTTTAAATTCGGCAAGTAAGCCCATACGGCAAGCATCTATTTGATATTTTTTTTGCTTGAAATCAAAAAAAATAAATGTTAACTCTCCTATATGAAAAATAAAATTTCTAAAGTTTGATTTTGCCAAAACTGATTTCACATATTTAAACTCACTTATAGGCTCACTCTATGTGGAAACAATTTTTTCTTCATTAAATCTGAACATCAGCCTTAAACGGTCTTATGAGATGCTAACAACATGTTTTCGCTTAGTAATTCCTACAAAATCTCATGAATACTCTAACTGCTCAGCGCCATGGTCATCTAAAGAATTGAGTTCTCTGAGGAACAAACGAAATTCTTCATGGAAAAATATATGGAAACTAATTCCATTGCCCATTATAACCCCTTTCTTGATATCTATAATAGATTCAAAATTCTATCTGATACTTTATATAAAAATTATATTGGCAAAATTAAATGGCAATTTTATTCCAATCCGCGACATTTTTATGATTTTCTTAATAGTAAACGTAGGACTGATGGTTACCCATCGGGCTTTGCGTTACGAAGAAACAACATCAGATAACTTGCAGACTGTTTCCAATTTGTTTGCCACATTCTTTTCTAGTACTTACCAGAACTGGGTTTCCAGAACGGGCCAAATCAGTCATATTTAGATAACCTAGTTCCATCTCTTTCAAATTTTGACATTAAGACCATTGTAATAACTGAAGATATCTTAATGCCTCACCTCTTAGCTCTAAAAGATGACTTCACGTACGGCCCCGACGGAGTTCCTTCAATAATATTAAAACTTTGTGCCCAAAATTTGGTGGGTCCTATTTGCAAATTATTCAATTAATCAATTCAATGTGTCTCCTTCACCGAGCCCTGGAAACTCGTTGCTCGCTCGTTGCGATGTAAGAAATTATAGACCCATTGCTAAACTGTCAACTATTCCAAACTAGTCAACTAAAAAATAATGTGCTCTGTTGATTATTGTCAACCATTTATTCCACCAGAACAACATGGTTTCCAAAAGGGTAGATCCACAGTTACTCATATGACTGAATTCGTCTCTGATATTTTGAATACAATGGAAACCAAAAAACAAGTTGATGTGGTATTCACAGATATCAGTAAGGCTTTTGATCTAATTCCCTATAAAATTATCCTTGAAAAGCATAAAGCAGTAGTTTCTCAAATTATAGCCTTAAATGGTTAACGTCTTTTTTGTCATATAGGTCCTTTTTAGATCTACCATTTCTGCAACTTACGTTGCAAATTCAGGAGTGCAGAAACAACAATCTCAAACTAAATGTTAGCAAATGCCTAATTATGAGCTTTTCAAGGTTACGAGCTAACGCCACAATCAATTATGATTACGTCCTCAACGACGAACTTCGTAAAAGAACAGATCGTATTTCTGAATTGAGACTCATCATTAATAGTAGGTTAGATTTCAAGAGTCACTGCAACTCCATAATAAATAAAGCTAACTCAACTCTTGGATTTATTATGCGTTGGTCAAAAGAGTTTTCTGATCCCTATATCACTAAGCAACTTTTTACTACTTATGTAAGACCTATACTTGAATACTCGAGCCAAGTATGGTCTCCATATCGTGATATATATATTTCACGTATTGAATCGGTCCAAAAAAGATTTCGTTTCGCTTTACGCAACCTTGCTTGGGCTGATCTTATACGTCTTCCTCCATATGAAGCTAGACATTCTTTAATTAATTTGAATTCCCTCCAGTCACGCCGTCTAGTGGCGGATATCATATTCGTTCAGCAGATAGTTCGCGGTGATATCAACTCCCCCTCTATTCGCGAACAAATGAGGTTTAGAGAAAATCTGAATAATTTGAGATCGGTCGAGCTTTTTAATGTGTCACACTATTCTACAGACTATGGCAAATTTGAGCCTACTTCGCGTATGTTAAGAGAGACTAACTCAAGATCTGAGCTCTTCGATATTAGCGTTAACAAATTAACACTGAGAGCCAGACTTTACGCGAGCATGGTTAATTCTCGTAGTCTGTATGATTGGTCTGTCATTTTTAAACTAACTTGCATGTTAGTTTCTTTGTTTTTTTCTTGCTTCTTATTACCATTAACATCATTACTAATTAACATCAGAACTATTAATTAATAGGTACTAACAGTGGTAATGACCAATTATATATCTAAGTATCATTATTTACTAACATACTATATTAATATACTAACATACTAACCCTTGTAAATGATGACTTTTTCAGTTAATTATGATAGTTCACTAAATGAACAAAATAACTGATGCTTGGTTTAAGCAAATGTCTGATACAAAAAAAAAAAAATTTTACTACCCTGTACTTTATTAACAACCTTTCAGAATAAATTTTCATAAATACTGTATTACTTACATTACCTACAATTATTAAAAATTTGTTATTTTATATATTAAAAAAAAATGATTATTTTATATTGCTTACTAATACAATTATTTGTAAAATTTGTTATTTTATACAAATTCTAAATATCTGCAATATAAAAAATTAGCTACAAAATCTTTTTACGGGAGTTATTCAACACCGACGTAAAGTATGCCTAAATTAATGCCTAAATTAATGAGTATTTAAAAAGAAAAAATTGAAAAAAATATTTAGGAAACATGTAAGAATTGAAGTGTATAATTATGAAACCCGCCACATAATTCAAACAGTTGTTAATATTCGATAGTTCTTTCATAGGTACAGATTTGACCGCCTAGTATCGTAGCTCCGAATGTCAATTGTGTAGATTATTTCATCCCTTAATCAACGATAGCGCCTCTATGATTTTATATCGATAAGACAAAAGATATGAAGTGTTTGCTTGCCTTTATTATTTTTTTGTCAAAGTCAAACCGCCGAAATTTTTTTTGAAGAATTTTGAAACAATTTTTGTTTTTTTTTTAAAGCTATTTGCTATATTATAAAACTAATAATGGCTAAAGTACATATAACAAATGTTGTAGTGCTTGACAATCCAAGTAGTTTTTTTAATCCATTTCAATTTGAGCTAACTTTTGAATGTATTGAAGAATTGCGTGAAGATTTAGAGTGGAAAATGATATATGTTGGATCTGCAGAATCAGAAGAATATGATCAAATATTAGATACTATTTATGTTGGTCCAGTGCCAGAAGGAAGACATATATTTGTTTTTCAAGCTGACCCTCCTGATGTTAATAAAATTCCTGAACAAGACGCTGTTGGTGTCACAATTGTATTATTAACATGTTCATACAAAGGACAAGAATTCGTTCGCGTTGGTTATTTTGTGAATAATGATTATGCAGAACAAGAATGGAGAGAAAATCCTCCACAAAAACCTCAATTTGATAAACTCACAAGAAATATTTTAGCTTCAAAACCTCGTGTTACACGTTTTAAAATTAATTGGGATGATATTCCATCTGGCATCCAAAATGTGCCTGGGGAAGTGAACATAATGAGAGAAGTGAATGAAATTGACAGCGAAATGAAATTAGAGGAAGCTCAAGCTAATTATGAAAATCAAAATGGTTCCTTAACTCATAACATTATTGATGAAGAAAATAGCTTAATATTCCCGTTAGATCGTGTCAATGAAAATTCAAATTCATTATTAATGGAATGTTAGTTCACCAAATTGTTGAGTTATTAAAAAAAATTTATATAAGGATTAATTTAAAAATATTACAATTCTTTTTTGTAAAATAAGTAAATCACAAATAAATATTTCTAAACAAAAGTTAAGATACATTTAATTTTCTAAATTGAATAAATTTATTGAGATGCATTCATAATTCTCAGAGGTGCATATATACCACAGTAAATACATTAAATTATGATCAAAACTATGTATTTAACTGAAAATATTCAAGCCAATAGGTCCCTTTTCTTTTTTGATCACAGCGATGTTACATATTAACAAAACCGTGTTTGTCGTAATTTAACCATATTGTAATTTTAGATATGAAATATAATGTAGGTTCACAATTTTATCTAAGTTCTCATTTGAAATCGAGTCCTTTCATAAAAAGCAATGAAAGCTTATGTGGTCTACATATTTGAGTTGCAAAATTAGATATACATAGTGCGCTGCTTAGTACAACTAACGACACTGCGGTCAAATTTTACGAAGTTTTTTTCAAAGTAGTAGACATTTATGTACATATATACATATATGTGCCACTATGCATTTTGTGCTATTAAAAATAAAATGTCTAAATTTTTGTTATTTTTCCTAAAATTCTTCACTTTTCTAAAAAACAAAATTTAAATTGATTTAAAGAAAATAAATCTAAAAAGATGTGATAAAAAAGTATGTTACAAAATATTTCCAATTACCTAATATTAAGTTATATAATTCTAAAGCTGATAATCTCGACCTCGAGAATTTCAAAAGGTCCAACAGTTTATTAAACGAATCTTATATTTGTAAAACTAACCAAACACACCAAATTAAAACTTTGCGTTCCTTTTACATGAAGAGTAGTTAATCGCAACGAAATATAGTTCTACTTTTTCTCAAATGTCGGTGTAGTGCTATTGAAAGTAGAAAAGTAGTTTACTCTAAAAGTGCGTAAACATTATTACATATGCATATAGAAATTATACAATACGTCATAAAAATTAACTTTAAAAACAATGTAATTTCATTGTCTATAATTTTCATTTCTTCATATTTTATTAAAAAATCAGGTTTCTAAATTATTTAAAGTACATTATGACGTTACAACAATGTATTATATACATTACATGTAGTTTTTCCACACTTTCACTTCACTCTTAGTGGGGATATTTTATTTTAAAACAAATTTAAGAATTAATTAACAGTTCAATCAAGTATGTTAAAACTATAGTACGAATTTTCATTTAAGTTTCTAAAAATATTACTAAGATTATTATTTCTAATATTAAAAATGTTAATCAAAACAATTATTTCATTTGGAGTTCTGCTAACATATATGTTGAAGTTTACTGTAGCTCAAGAACCAGTTTTTGATATTCCTGTACAGCTTGTTGGTTTTCCAGTAATAACTTTATCAGTTCGACTTGCAAATTTTGCTAAAAAATTAATGTATTCTTTGAATCCAGGTAAATAAAACAACATAAAATATGTCTTTAAATTTATAATTAAAAAATCTCGCAATCCATTTTATTAACAAATTCCAAATCAAAATCATTTGAGAATTTAAAACATTCAAAAATTATATTAAAAGTCAACATGTAATATTGATGAGTGTATATTGACATATTAATATACATGAGTAATGATTATTGAATCCTATTGAATAGAATACATATCTAATTAAATGTCAATTTAATTTCCTTTTAATGCAATGTAAAAAGTAAAAACCCACCTCATTCATTACAAGAACAGTTAACAAACTGTCAGTGGTGAATAGGAAATTAAAGTACTAAAATAATTTAATGAACCAAATATTGTGATATTGAACAAATAATTATTATTATTAAAACAGTCCATAAAAAGCTTTCTTGTTAATCGAATCGTTTAACATTTTCAAATTATTTTTTTAAATAAATGATTGTGGCGGATAACTATCGTTGGCACTATCGCTGGTACCCATAGTTTTTTCAATAATTAATGTAACGATAGTTGTAATCAAGACCTAAGTAAACCGGCCAAGAACTGAAAACACATGAATGAACTTTTGAGCGAAGTTGTGAAGTGTTATCGCGCGTATGAATAATTTCTTAATTGATGTGAGTCTTGATTACAGCCATATAAGCGTGTACAAAATTTTAAAGTATGAAAGTAGTCTTGACGTATACTATTGAGATATTGAGGCAATTTATCTTTAGAAGCTTTTAAAATAAAAAATTAAAAGGTAGACAATTTTTTAAATGCATATTTATGAATGAAAATATTATATTTTAAAATATTTTGTAAAAAAGATAGGACTTTAATTTTCTTTTTGGACTAAATTGAATAAAGTACTTATTTTTTTACATAAGATAAAGTAAAATTAAACGTCAAAAATGTTAAAAATTAAATATTTTAAAATATTTTGAAAATGGATATAATAAAAAGGAAAAAAATTGCATTTTTTTATGTGTATTAATAAATTATATTTAATTTATATTATTTAAAATTTTTCTTACATAAAATAGCAATTTTCTCTGGTTTAATCATTTTGTATTTTGTAAATAAAAAATGTTTTCATCCAATGTCAAAATAATATACACATACTAGCCTAGGTACTTTCAAATGAAACTTTCAAAATAAAAATGTCGCCGTTAATATTACCAAAGAGTACACGAAATGTAACCGCAATAATTTTTGAATCGTGATGCATGCATCCTATGTTCACTACCCTTAATATGTTTAAACAATAAATGGATACTAAAACAGCTGCATCGATAGTTCTTTAACACTCTCTACACACCCGCAAGTTTTTATTATTTTATATCATTATAACTCGTCGTCTCAATTGACATTAAATGATGTTATAAGGCATTTCCAAAGCCATCATTATACTGACAAGCTGGAAAAATTTCACATCATATGTGAACTTGTTCAAATAAAATTAACGGTTGTTAATATTTGCGGTCATTAAAAAAAACATGGCAACCATTAAAAAAAAATGTAACACCAATTTAACTGTGTAAAAGTTGCTTTGGTATTTGATATCAGACATAGATAATATATACCACTTAGATGGCCAACTCTAAATTTTTTTACTGCTGGTGCCAAATCGGTGGAAGCCAAATCGAAAAAAAAAAATCATTTCAAATCATCAAGCTTTTTTTTTTTAACCTAGCTTTTGTTCCTATAAGATTGTATGAATATTAACATAAACACAGAATTTATTTAAAAATATTATATTTAATACAAATTTAACTGGATCCCAATTATTCATTCTGATGCAGAGAACAGGCACTTGCAGTATTCCAGTTGTTATTCCAATCCTTGCAGTTTTATAGCTAAAAATAAAAAAAGACAATATTAATGTATTTAGTTAACAACTTTTTTATAAATAACTTTCCTGAACTATTGTTTAAATTTTTAGTTAATTTTTCAGTCAACCAGTATTACTCCAACCCTTGCAGTTTTATGTATGCAGTATATATGTAGTTCTAAACTTCCAAATTATTATCCTTATTTTATAAAATAATAATACTAGCAGGCGTTGCCCGGAGTATTATATTGGATTTAGTTAAATTGAATAAACTTAGATTTAGTTAAATTGAATAAACAGAGCCAAGAATTAGAGACAATTCTTCTACAAAATTTTTTTAAAGGAATCAATAATCTATTGAGTATTGAGTACACAATTACGGCGAAGTGGATTTCCACAATATATTCTTTAATACCGAGACATAAAATCGCATTTCAATTATGACCATAATGTAGTACATTTTTTTTCGTAAGTAATGTCACTTCATGTTTTAGTGAATTATCCTTTTAAGCACATTTTGAAAAATTTGTTATTAAGTTCGCTCTGTCAATCCTTCTGTTTACAAAACTTATGTACTGTTTAATAAAGAGCAATGAAATATTAACTATGCATAGGTCTCTTAAAAGAGTAATGTTGTAGAACAACTTTTTTATGTACCCTCACCGTTGGAGATCCTACAGTACCGACAGCTCTTCAAATTTTGAAAAACTTCTTTTTAAATGCGTACATTTCAGGTTCTGTTTAATATATTTTCAATATAAAAAATACATGATTGTTTTTTACCTTTATAAATCAACCAGAATTTTTTTACGTTTAGTTTTTCTAATTATGTTTCCAAATTGATTGGCTAAAAATATGTGTAAAAATTTTATATTGATAAGAATGTAAGGTTTTCTGTTCTTTAAATATGTATGTACTCATTTTTGATTAAATGATGTACAGAAATGTGAATATGTTTTCTAACTTAATTGATAAAGTTTAAAGTATTTTTAAATATACGGATATTATACATACTATATGCACATATTTCAATGCTTTATGGGAAACATGTTATACACATGCATCTTATATAGGTAGACTACATATAAAATAAAGACCACATGTAAGTAATGCATTTCGGAATGATGACATGATGATTGTCTAATGTAGGAGATTGTTTCTGTTTGTAAACAACGGCCGAAAATGTTATGTTGTTAAGACTTAAACACAGTATTCTTAAGATACTTAATAAGGTTACTTTAATTACTGTTCTATTTTAGAAATTTGCATTGAAAGGTTTTTATGGAATATTAGAAACAGTATAGATAAAAGTAAAGAATGTTGGAAATATCTTTTTAATTATAATAACAATACACAAAATTAGGCAAAATATTATTAATAAGTGCTCGTGCGGAAATGGGTTAACAAACGTCGTATATTATCACCTTTGCTTTTCAATCTTTACGCAGAAAAGATCTAAGAAGTATATTAAAAATAGATATTCTAATATACAATGAACTTTTTTTATGTTCTTCCAAAGGGGGTATTCAAATTTCATCTTTTTTGCATGATTTGGTAAAAAATAATTTTAAAAAATGTAATTTTTTCATTGACAAATGTTAATCTTAAAAATTGCTTCCAGTTACTTTTTTATTTAAAAAAGTCTTTTAAAAGCTTTGAAAGAGGGCATTTATTTAGTACAATACTGAGCAAAAAAATTATTCCATGCAAAATAATTTTTATGACAATTGAAATTTAATAAGTTCAGTAAAATCTGAATTTATATGTATTTTATATAGATGTATAAATATAATTTATATCTGTGTAAAATTGTAATAATTTAAACAATTAGGTAATTAACTTAATATTTTTTTTTAAATGGTAGGTCTAGTGCACTCCAACTAAGAAATGAAAAGTATATGAATATACGTATATTCAAAAATAAAAAATAAAAAATATCACAAATTAAAAAAACAATAACTAAAATTATAAAACAAAACAATTCATTAAAATTAGATGGAAGAGAAATAAAATTTAGAAATAATGGAATAAATAGATCTTGAATGGGTGAAAAATAAAAATTACATTACAATGGTTTACAACAATATTTTTGAGTTTTTAAACTTAAAAGTTAAATTTATTCAATAATAATATTTAATATTTCCCGCTTTCACAATCATTCTCTGATTTTGATAGCGTGTATGAAAAGATAAAGCTTGTTTTAAAATAAAGGAAGAATTATTATCAGAGTTTAATTACACGCATTTGAAAAACAAATTATTTGCTTTTATTTTATTTATTTGCTTCTTTAAAACCTGTGAAGCAGTTAACGAACAGATTGTTATTAATTCTTCTTCTTTTTATTCCTCTCCTCTTTGGAGGTTGGCAATC
Organism: Poecilobothrus nobilitatus; assembly: GCA_947095535.1. Classification (NCBI taxonomy): domain Eukaryota; kingdom Metazoa; phylum Arthropoda; class Insecta; order Diptera; family Dolichopodidae; genus Poecilobothrus; species Poecilobothrus nobilitatus. The sequence goes on along the minus strand of OX352774.1, from coordinate 158,480,744 downwards.
ATCAATTCATTTTGTTTCCTACATTTTCCTTTACGCATGACGGCACTGGTCGAAGTGTTGCACCACTCTGCTAGGTTTTTGATCCAGAAATTTCGGCTTCTGCCTCTGTTTCTCTTGCCATTTCTCTTACCCTGTACCACCACTTGTAGATGTCTGTATTTTTCGTTACGTAGTATATGGCCAAGATACGATATTTTTCTACATTTTATAGTGTTTGACAGATTTTTTTTTGTTTTCATCCTACGCATTACTTCTTGGTTGTTTATTCTGTCACGCCATGAAATTTTCAGGATTCTTCTGTATAGCCATAATTCGAAAGCATCGATCTTTTTTAATTCTGCCTCTCTTGAGATCCAAGTTTATTTCGTTTCTGCATTTCTGTTCTCCATTTTGACAAAAGATGCTCTTGCGAGTTCTATGCGTGTCCTTATTTCGGATTTGCTATCTGCATTAGTATCTACTGTTGCACCCAAATATTTTATTTTGTTGACTTTTTCTATTATTACGTTATCTAACTTAAATGAGCTGTTACTATGACTTTTTTCAATCACCATGTATTTAGTTTTTTTCTCATTTAGTTTTAGGCCATACTTGTCAAATTGAACGTTGAGTTTGTTGACTAATGTTTAAAGGTCTATAGCAGAGTTGGTAATCAGAACTGTATCATCCGCAAATGTTATGTTATTAATTACTTCACCGTTTATTGATGTCTTTCAGTGTATTCGTGAAGATGGCTTCCGAATATGCATTGAATAGAAGTGGGGATAGAACTCATCCTTGTCTTACGCCGCGTTTTATTCCTATTTCATCCGATGATCCGTCTGCCGTTTTAATTATCGCTCTTTGGTTGAAGTATAAGTGTTCAATGATCTTAATATCTTGTTGGTCTAAATTCTTCCGTTTTAAAATCTAAATTAGGGTGTGTTTCACTTTATGGAAGGCCTTCTCGAAATCTATAAAACATAGATGTACGGGTGAGTTCATTTCTTTGCATCTCTGGTTTAGAGTATTTAAAATGAACAGTGTTCTCTTGTACCTAAGTTGTTCCTAACTCCAAATTGTGTTTCTTGAATGTCTGTTTCTATTTTTTTTATATATTCTATTGTGTACAATTTTTAGAAACAATTTTAGGCAATGACTCATTAGGCTTATCATTCTGTAGTCTCCGCAATCGGTGGCGTTGTTTTTCTTTGGTAGCGTTATGAAGGTTGATGTTAGCCATTCTTTCGGTATGGTTCCTGACTTGTAGATTCTGTTGAAGAGCCTCGTTAGGAGCACTATAACTTCTTTGTTAAGCATTTTTAAAATTTCATTGGATACCTCGTCTGGCCCCAGGCCGGATCCCCAGGGCGGATCGATTTTTTGCCTTTTTAATTACATTCTGTACTTCACTAAATAGTATAGCGGAGCTTTCTTCTGAAACGTAGGGAGTATTGTATATTCTAGTGTCGTCAAATAACTCTTTCACGTATTCTTTCCATCTTTCTAGTCTCTCGTGTTTTTGGAGTAATATTTTACCATGTTTGTTTTTTAGATTACCCCTGCTCCTTCTTTTATTTTTTTGTGTTACTTCTTTAATTTTTTTGTGCAGTCTAAATGAGTTGTTGGTTCTATCCAGATTTTATATTATTTGGCATTCGGTTAGCCGGTTATCCAGATTTTATATTATTTGGCATTCGGTTAGTGATGCTGATTTGCAGTTTTTATTTTGTTTTTTATCTTTTTGTTTACTTCCTTGTATCTAGTTGGATTTTTGTTTTTAAAGTTTCTTCTTTCATTCATTAATGATAAAATTTCATTTGTCATCCAAGTTTTTTTTGATTGAGCTGGATTGGTTGCATTTAGATTGTTGACAGGTTTTTAGCGGTTTTATAAATTTTGCCCGGTAATTGTCTATGTTGTTTCGTTGGTTACTGCTTGTGTTTGCTCTATTATTTTTTGATTTAGACGATTCTTATAATCGATTTGGTAATATAATCGACATGTAATCGATTTTGTTTTTGATTATTCTATTTGCCTCGTTTGTTTGGGGATGTACATGTATATAGCCTTCTGATAGGTAGCTTGAACCAGATGTTTGAAATAGTTAGCTTGTTCATCGTGCAGAATTCTATAAGTTTGGAATCCCTTTCGTTTCTTTGACCTAAACCATATTCTCCTACAACGTCTGTTACTGAACCTTTACCTACTTTGGCGTTAAAGTCCCCCTATGATTAAAGTTATATCTTCTTTTCTGGTTAATTTCAATACTTCTTCGATGTTATCATAGAATTGTTCGCAGGTTGCTTCGTCGCTGTCTGCGGTAGGTTCGTAGACTTGAATTATGATCATATTATTGGTATTTGTTTTTAGATTTATCATAATAATTCTACCTGATTTCTTAATTATGCAGTTGACTAATGGTTTAAGTTTTTCGCACATTAAAAATCCTAGTCCTTTACGATTTTGTTGATTGTCGCTCGGGCCCAATATACAAAGTAGTTTTTATTGTTTGTTGTTATTTCACCGCAACCTTTCCAGTGTACTTCGCTTATCGCTATTATGTCGATGTTCCACCTTTGTTTTCCATTTCTAAGTTCTCCATTTTTCTAGGTTGTAATAGGCTCCGAACGTTACAAGTGACGATTTTTAACGTTTCTGTCTTGTTAATTTGTGAAAGTGATGGTTTTTTACTAGGGAAATTCTTTATGAGTTGGTTTGTTGTTGCTTTCCTCATATCCTATTATTATTTACTAATCGTTTGCCTTTGTTTTGCCTTGGTCGTACTGTTATATTATTTACGTATTTGTTTCTAAATCAATTGATATTATTTGTTTGATTTTTGTAGTAATGTCATTAAGATTGCTGATAGATCGTTGCCTATACCTGGATTATTACCTACTGAGTCTTTTCTAGGTCTACTTACGCGAACAAACCTATTATAAAATTTGGAATATTTTCTATCAACTGTGAAAATCATGTTAAAAAATTTAACCATTTGCGTGCTCAAAATTGAGTTTAAAAAAACTCTACCGAAACTGAAACATACACACCCACTTCAATTAAAGTGCTTAAGCACACTAAACTAAAACAAAAAAACAAAGTCTTTTTTTCAGTTTTTTTAATTTTTATATGAACTGAAATCTGAATAAAAATAAAAGAAAAAGAATGCTAAAAAATAAAAAAATATTATTTTACGAACATTATTATCGGGTGTACTTCGTTCAAATTTCGATTAAAATTTTCTACAAGATTACCTGGTATATAACAAGTGCACAACCCCATTGGCAGATAATTTAAGAAATTTACAATATTTAGTTAATCGTTATAGCATAAATTTTGGTCTAAAAATCAATGCGATAAAAACAAAATTTATGATTATAAGTAGATGCAAAAGACCATATACCGCAGTTACTATCGACCATCTTTCAATTGAACGAGTTTCTAGCTACAAATATCTTGGGTGTTGGCTGAATGAACATTGGATTTGTGAACAAGAAATAAGATGTATTGAAATGGTTAGAAATGGTGCTTTTTACAAATACTATCACAGCAAAAATGTGTTTTACACTGTAAAACTTTGCGATTGGTTTAGTAAATTTAGAATTTGTGAACAGTGCTATGAAAACAGTGTAGCATATTTTGTACTCCACTTTCTGCGCTTAATTTAGCGCTGAAAAGTTTCTACATGAGGTGCGTAAAATTTTCATTACCTTTTTTGGCGCTGCAGTTGATGCTGACAATTTCCTATACAAGAGTTAAAGATTATCATTCTCTCTTTCAGCGCAACAGTTTACGCTGAAAATTTGCTGCGCTGAAGCTGAAAATTTTCTGCCATTTTGTCATTGTTTCAGACATTTCAGTGCTGTGATAAAGATAAGATGTTTAAGGGTAAATTTTTTTATATTATACTTTAGGTACCATTAAATTAAATTTGTAAAAATATAAAATTTTGTTATTTTAAATATGTACATGTTCCTAAATTTGAAATTCACATGATAATTTGTAAGCAGAATTATTTAGAATAATTATTATTTATAACTATAGCAACAATTTTATTATCGTACGAATTTCAAATTTAAATATAGCCTGCATGTTATTTAAAATAACAAATTTTTATATTTTACTGTAACATTATCCAAAAAAGTGCTGAAATTGACGCAGGAAATTAGTTTTTAGAAAGGAGTGAAATACGCACTAATTTGTGTGCTGCGAAAATACGCCTAAAGATGAGCCTACTGTTGAATCGTGATCTCACAATTTCGTTAGAATATATTAGTAAATTTAAAGGGGAATTGTGCAGAGAATTTTTCCGAGCTCTGTATAAATTCATACAATTTCTCTTCATATTTTCAGCATATTTCTCTGCGCAAATTCAACGTCGAAAAAGCGCATTTTTTTTTATCAGGGTAAACATAACTTATTTACTTCAATTTGTGTTCCTTATTAGTATTATTAGGTTGAAAGAATAAAAAGTTTTCTAAAATTGATACAAAGATCAACACAAACAAAAGGAATTAGAATGTCAAAAAAAAGATGTACACTTATTAAAAATAATTTCTACACTTATTAAAAGAGAAAATAATTCTGTGGTTTTTTTACATTTTCATCCATTTTTACTTTTTGATGCCAAATTACTTAAAATTTTAAATTATTCAAATTTTGAAAATAAAAAGTTAAAAATATTAAGTAATTTCCTAGAAAATTTTCAACATATTAACTAAGTAACAAATTCAAATTTTCTTAAGAAATATTTATAACTTTACATATGCACTTACAAAAATCACATATACTGAGAAAAGTTTGAATATATTATTATACTACATATGTACTTTTGATAAAACACAAAAAAATATTCTATTTTACATTCTCGTGGTTTTCTATAAATGAACAACTGAACATGTTTTCTTGGTTCTAGTTAATTTTTTTTTGAAAAAAAAATAAAAATAAAATATAAAAGGTGGTTATACGGAAAAGAAAATTTTCCATTCGTTTTATACTTCGCAGATGATTATGTAAAACTAATGATTTCGTAAAACTAATCGCAAATTTCAAACAATTTCAACTAGATTTTTTTGTAAAAACAAAAACAAAATAAAGAATTTTTATTATTTTATCGTTTGATGTTAAAGTGATCGGAAGTCGAAAATTATTACTCATAATAACAGAATTATTATTTTTGATTTTTTACAAAATGAGTTTAGCTAATTTTTTTAGTGAACTTTTTGGTGAAGAACCTTCTGAATTTTGTGAAATTATTGAAAACACGAAACAATTGAAACTTATAATTTAACGGATTCTGGTGGTTATTCATAAAAATAATATAAAATTTATTAATCAAATTAATAATTGACAATTTTTGTATAATTAACACAGAAAGTAACATTATTATTGCTCTAGTTAAACGAGAGGGTTCTCCATTTATTTTTGATGGAATTAACAAAAAATCAATTCGATTTAAATAAGAAGTTGAAGCAAATAAAGAAAATAAACATTTGAATACACAGAAAAATTCTACCTTTCAAAATAAAATAACAAATACAGACAATAATTCGCAAGGTAATATTCTTACTCCATCTTTTTTTGATGATAACGAAGAAGTTGAAATAACCAATATAAACAATAATTCACAATGTAATATTCTTACTCCATCCATTTTTGGTGATAACGAAGAAGTTGGAATAACCAATATAAACAATAATTCACAAGTTAATATTATTACTCCATCCATTGTGGCTGATGGGAATTATAATGACAAAACCGAAGTAAATAAAGAAATTGATCCTTTGAATATACCACAAAATTCTACCGTAAAAAAAAATAACAAATATGGTCAAAAAATTAGACGCAAAAGCAAAAACGGAAAAAATGTTCCTTCTGCAATCAAAAGATATCAAAGATGAGAAAATAAAACAAATCAAAAGATATCAATTGAAGAACAAAAAAAAATTGTTCAATGAATATTGGTGCTTAGATACTTATATATTACGGCAAGTTAACAAAAAACTTGATGAAAATAAAGTGGAAGAAGTAAATAACCATATACAGGCCATTAGTAGGCCTTTCCAGCCTACTAATCACATTATGGTCGTTCCCACTCCAATAAAAAATATTTGGGACTAGGTTTTAGTATAAAAAAGATGTACGAGCTCTATCAAGAAAAATATGAAGATACTTTATGCTGTTCAAGCTATAGAAAAATTTTTAAGAAACATAATTTAATATTTAAAAGTCCTTCAATTGATACATGTAAAAAATGCGATATTTTTAATTTAAAAGTAAAATCATAAAGCGATAATATAAAGAAACAAGCAGTTATTGACAAAAGAGATAAGCATCATCATCTTGTAGAAACCGCACACGACAGCAATAGAAATGATAAATAACTTAATAAACTTTTTGTTTTATGTGGGACGAAAGTATTAGTGGCAGAGATGGGAACGAAATATCTTCTTGTATTTATATTTGTAAATATTTTTAATTAGATAAACATAATTTAAAAAGCCATGTAATATTTTATTCAGATATTTTCCCCGGCCAAAACAGAAATATTATTGTTTGGGCTATGTTAAATTTGTTAATGCAACAAAATGATATTCGTAATATTAAAATTGTAGAACAAAACTTTCTGGAACCAGGCCATACTCATCTAGAATGTGATACGGACCACTCTGTTATTGAAAGAGCCAAGCAAAATTATGGCATCCACATAACTACCATCAACTTGCGTGCGTCCATCCGTTCGCACGATAACTCAAAAACTAATAAAGCTATTTTGATGAAATTTACATAGTAGGTTACTAATTACGAATGAAAGGCGGGGATTACATCTGGGAAAAATCGGTCCACGGGTGGAAGCTTCTGTACGAGCCCGGAGCAAACGAGCATATCTCCAAAACCAACAAAGGTAAAATCTTTAAATTTGGTGTAATGGTGATCTGGCATGTTTTCTTTATGTCTCTCAAATTTTAGGCCTTTAAAATTTTACAGGATTTCGACCATAGGTTAGAAGCTTGGAAGCCACCGAACGAGCCTCAGAGCAAAGGAACATACCTCCAAAACCAATAAAGATAGAACCTTTATGTTTGGTATAAGGATGTTCTGTTATGTTAATTTTTCGTTAAAATTTAAATCTAAAAATGGAGATGATTTGTACCATGTGTTCGGATGATAGAAATTTCCAAACTAGCCAAAGAGCAAACGAGTATATCTCCAAAACCAATTAAGGTAGAACCTTTAAAATTGGTACAAGAGTATTCTCTAATGTTTTCTCTATGTCCCTGAAATTTGAGATGAATCGGAGTGGCAGTTCAGGTAGTTGATCACACGCCTTCCAAGGACCAACAAGCATATCTTCGAAATTAATAAAGATAGGAACTTGAAATTTTGTACAAGGATGTTAAATAATGCTTCTTTTACGTTCTTGAAATTCGAGTTAATTAAGGAAGGAAAGGGAGGCGGTTCAAGCAGCTGCCACAAAATTTATGGATTTTTATTTAATTCGAATTTTTCAGGTGTAGGGTATTAATAAGTGGGCTGCATCGACTTACTGTTACATTTACTTGCTTTTATTTAAATCTAAACTATTTAATATAATAAAAATATAATTAGTATCACCCATATCATGCAAGACTTATCGCTATCACATCACAAAAGTATCCCATTATTTACAAAATTTTAGTTTCTTTTTTTCCCAATAGATGGATATTCAATATTTTGTATTATAATTAATAATTTTAAAGTAAATGTCAAACAAATAAATATTAAATATACAAAGATTTAAAAGTAAATAAAAAATCAACAAAGTAGGTACACAAAGAGAGTAAAATTTAATTAAAAAATCGTGTTAAATATTAAAAATAAAAAGTATAATAAAAATGTCTTCGTTTGTGTTCTATTTTTCATCCGATTCGAATTCTGATGAAGAAAATGCAAGTAATACAAGAATAAACCGAAAATTTGTCCGAGATAATTCAAATCCATTGGGTTTACTAACAAAAATGTAAGTTTATTATAAAAATTATCTTGTATTTGAAATTATTTTTAAATTCTTTTAGTTTCATAAAATATTTCCGAGTTTCGAACGATGCATTCAAATTTTTATTAAATATTATAGAAATTAATAATGAAAAAACAATTCGTTCCTCATCTGTTTCAAATATTATAAAATTAAGTGCGGTTCTCAGATTTTTTTTCAGAAGGGTCATATCAAACAGGTGGAGGCAATGATTTTAATGTGGGAGTAGCGCAGTTAACATTTTCAATTATACTAAAAGATGTGTTAAATGTTTTTGAAACATACCTTTGTCCAGAAATGATCAAATTTCCGGACAACGAAGAACAAAAAAATAAACTAGAGAATATTATGAAAATTTTTGTTTACCGGGTGTAATTGGTTGTGTTGGCGGCACTCACACTAAAATATGCTCGCCATGTAAAGATGAGAAGGTGCTGTACTATTATCGTAAAGAGTTTTATAGTTTGAATGCAATGTTCATAAGTGTGATAAAATTTAAGAAAATTGATAAGAATTGTTGTATAATACATATAATTTTTTTTTAGTTTTGTGATCATCAAATGAAGATAACTTTTGTTGACGTTAAATACACAGGATCATGTCATGATCACTTTCCATTGATAATACTTTTTTATTAATAACCTTTCGCTATTAACTTCACAACAATAAATAATAAACTCATCACAAACAATATTTATGTGATGAAAATATCACTTAATTCGATTAATTATCGAAAATAACGTCTTGCATAAACGTCAAAACTTCACATAATCGATAATTGTCACATATTAGTCTTTAATGATAGAAAATATAAAAAAACGTATCACTATCACTTTTTGAGTCTTGCATGATGTATATTTTTTTTTAAACTAATTAGTTTTTTCTATTATTCATATTAATTTTTTTTCTATCATCTTTGCCATTTTCATTTTTGTTAATAATTAATAAAATATCAACAAAAGTTTTGGTTAACAAATTTTCTCAAACATGTTGGTCGTAATTTCGATATATGGTATTAACATTTTTTTGAACCTTTTCCATTACTTTTGCATACAATTTCAGAAATCACTATATATTTTTATTTTTTCATTATCTCAAAATGATGCATTAAACGATTAAATAAACACCCATATAAAGCAAGAATCACATCTTGTAAAAAGTTCAACTCTCTCTGATTATCATAATATTTTCTATCATTTTTTGATAATTTTAATAAATATTATTTCATAATGACAAACGGCGCGGTTGGTGGAATCTCTGATTTTAATTTCATTGCAAAATCTTCCAAAACGTATTGGTTCCACTTGTTTCCATGGGCTCTAAATGCAATCATTATTTTCACATCGATTGGTTATCGCAATGGTTGTCTACCAAAAAAGTTTGTCCAAACTGCAAAATTACCTGTACAATAACGATATCCGCAGGAGAACTCGTAATATATCTTATAATTCAGAAACCAAAAAAGTTGGCACGTCTCCTAGCCCTTCTAATTTAGATATCACTACGCTACAACAAATAATGCAGGGGTTATTCAGAAACACGCTGTGACACGTTCTAGGAACTGTAAGTCAGAACTTAACTATCTTGCAAATAGGGTGGGCAGAGTTTAGTCAGAATTATATATTTGTAAAGTTTTTTTTTATCCATTTGTAATAAAACTTAAGCAATTTTTAGTTATTTTTATTTATTAGTTATTTTCAACTATCAAGTATCATGTTTGCAATATATATCAAGTATCATGTTGGCAATGCAAACGTATATGTATTTACGAAATATTTTAGTTCAATATTGCAATATAATATTTTAAGTGGACAAAAACATATATAAACCATATGTTACATTATACTTTAGCCTACTTTATTTATAGTCAAAAGAAATTGGAAGCAAAATAAATATAGTGTTTTAATTTTAGTTATTTAGATTTATTATCTATATTAGAAGTTAAATTGGAGTGGCATTTTATACATTCCCCATGGGAAAAAAATTATCAAAAATTGTGATAATTTTTAGATTTTACACGTAATGTATAATTGTGTTTTTTTTTTCTAATTTGAAACCCATTTGTAAAAAATAATATTTTCTTATACAAGTAATGTACAATTTGTTTTTATATGTTTTTTTTCTTAAAGTAATTGTTATCTAAAAATTAAATTTAAATTGTTTTATGCATTTTTTTTTTTATGATATTCAATTTATATTTACTCAATAAACATTTTTAACAGATTATTATGAACTAATTTTGTTTTCCTACCAATTGTAATAGTAGTATTTTCTAGGGAATTTATGTCTATGACTTCGTAGGGCTCTAGATATGCGCCAAATTTTTTATTTACTATATCCAGTAACAGATCTTTATCTCCCACAATAATGTCTAGTAATCGAGTATTCTTATCATAGATTCTTTTGCTTACTTTGGATTTAATTAAATTATTTCTGGTTTCGCTATAATTATTTTGAAGATGTGATTTTAAATTCAGAACTTAATCGTCGACATTATACAAAGGTTCAATAGTTTTAGAGATAGCTGATGGATAGCACGTATCCCAATTATCAGGTTCTATTTGCACAACAACACAAATAGTTTCCTAAAGAACGATGTGCTAAGGAATCATTGAATTCCGAATGATAACTGGTTGTATTTATCTTTTTGATTTTTAATAATGAATAAGTCTTTTTAAATACTTGACTCGTAAAATTACCTTAATCAGTTAGAACTATTTTTGGAGTACCAAAAAAGCAAATTATCTTCTGTACAAAAGCGTGGGCTACCATCACAGCTTCTTGATTAGGAATAGGGATAGGTAATAGAAATTTAGTCAGTAAATCTTGAAACTTTAATATGTACATATTATCCGATTCAGAAGTAGATAATAGTCCTACTATATTCAAAGCAAGTTTTTCTAAAGGTTTGTTAGGAGTATCGGTTATATTCATTGGTATTTTAGTTTTTAAGAAGATATGTGTATATTTTATTACAGTTTGTTTCACATTTTTAAAGTAAAATTTTTGTTTAAGTCTTTGCAGTGTATGATTTATACTTAGGTGTCCACCAACTGGACTATTATGATACCCTTCTAAAATTTATACATTTCTGTAGAATTGGTAAGAGTAGTAAGTTAATTTTCTATTATATTAGCACCTGATGTACATTTTGATTTGTAATGTTTTTATGAATATTATCTTGGTCGGAATTTTTGTTAATTATGAAGATTTTTACATTGTGATACGTTGTTTTGACTGTGATTTGTTCTATTAAATTGTGTTCTAGTAATTAGATTAATGTTGGAAATTTGTAATCTATAACACAATAATCGTATTCTTCTAATTTAATACGCCAGCGTATAATTGTAGAAGTTGGATTGTTAATTTTGAAGATGCAAACGAGAAGTTTGTGATTGGTAAGAACCGTAAATTTTCTACCATAAAGATACGGTCGAGACGTTGTCCAAACGACTGTTAAAGCTTCTTTTTAAATAGTGGAGTAATTACGTTGGGCTTTGTTTAATGTTCTACTAACGTAAGCGATTGGTAGATCCTCTACTTTGTCTTAGAACATGTTACGATAAAACGCCACCTAAAGCTGTATCATTTGCATTAGTTGTAAGATAAAATTCTTTTGTGAAATTATGATATTGTAATACTGGGTATTCAGTCCTAGCCTTTTTTAAGCTTTTGAAAGAATTATCGAAAAATTTCCCAGACATATTTAGCGCCATCCCAGACATATTTAGCACTTTTTTTTAACAATTTATTTAATAGTGATGCTATAGTTGAGAATTTTGGTATGAATTTACGATGATATCCTATTAATCCTAGAAAAGATTTGATAGCTTTTTGATTTTGCGGCGGAACTATTTTTAAAATTGTATTTATTTTATTTTTATCGGGCTTAAAATGTTGTATCAAACATTTGCTTACACCAAGCATCAGTTATGTTGTTCATTTAGTGAACTATCACAATTAACTGAAAAAGTCATAATTTACATCGTTAGTATGTTAGTATATTAGTATGTTAGTAAATTATGATACATAGATATTAGAAAAACTTGATACTTAATTGGTCATTACCACTGTTAGTAACTACTTATTAGTGTTAGTAATGATGTTAACGGTAATAAAAAACAAAAAAAAACTAGCATTGCAAAAAAAAAAAAAAAAAAAAATCTAACATGCAAGTTAAATTGCAAATGACAGACTAATCATGCACACTACGATAATTTACTATGTTCGCGTAAAGTCTGATTCTCAGTTTTAATTTCTTAACACTAATATCAAAGAGCTCAGCTCTTAAGTTAGTCTCTCTTAACATACGCTAAATAGGCTGAAATTTGCCGTAGTTTGTAAAATGGTGTGACCCATTAAAAAGCTCAACTGATCTCAAATTATTCAGATTTTCTGTATACCTCATTTGTTCGCGAATAGAAGGGGAGTTGATATCACCGCGAACAATCTGCTGAATGAATATGATATCCGGCACTAGACGACGTGACTGGAGGGAGTTCAAATTAATTAACGAACGAGGAAGACATATAGGATCAGTCCAAGCAAGGTTGCGTAAAGCGAAACGGAGAAATCTTCTTTGAACTGATTCAATACGTGAAATGTCAGACCTTACTTGACTTGAGTATTCAAGTAGAGGTCTTACATAAGTAATGAAAAGTTACTTAGTGATATAGGGATCAGAAAACTCTTGACTAACGCATAATAAATCCAAGAGTTGAATTAGCTTTATTTATTATGGAGTTGTAGTGACTCTTGAAATCTAATCTACTATTAAGGATCAGTCCCAAATCAAAAGTACGATCTGTTCTTTTAATAAGTTGTCAACTGTCAAAGTATAAAGACGCGTTTGTTTTGCTCTAAATTTTTATTTTTAAAATTTTTTTGTTTTTTAAAATAATTCGTAAAAAAAGGCGAAAATATGTACAACCTGTGCGCGAAATAGGACTGGAAGTTCCAAAGCAGTTTAGTGCAGTGGAAAATGTCACAGAGTTTTCCACACTAAATGTGCATCAGTGTCGAAGTAATTGTTTGAAGCCATTAAATCAGGAAGTGCAAGATGGAAATGCTATGAGCGTTATGCACCCTACTGGTAATGATACTTTAATAATTGAAAATAATGATGATGATCATACCGATTCATCTCCTCAATCCAATTTTCCTGTCAACTTACCAGAAATTGATATAAATGTATGCACTTGCAAAGTCTAGCTTTGTATATAAAAACGCTGATTACTGTAGTGCTTGAGATTCAAAAATCCCAAAATTACTTCTCAGCACAAATGGATGCTACACAAATCAATTAAAAGACTTTGTAAAATATAATAAACAAGTGCTGGAAGGAAATAAAAAGCTAAAAGAGGAAATAAAGTTCATTAAGGATAGAACACTTGAACTGGAAAGCATCGTAAATAAATTGTAATACCAATTCGATGAAAGTGAACAGAAAAAAAATAACAACTTTGAAAAGTGGGAGGAGTATTTCGCTATCCAAAAGGCATGCGTTCAAAATGACAATACGGTGTGCTAAAAGCAGTTTTTCGCGATATTTTTCTGCAACACCGATTTGATGGAAACCGTTTGCTAAATCTAAAGTAGAAAAATATTTAGATTCTCCCAACTGTCCAAGAATATGTTCAATATTTGGCAGGGAATATGAATCACTTATGGTGATTTCTTTTAATTTTCGATAATCAACCAAGACGCGCCATTTTTTTTTATTACCGTTAGCATTTAGTTTTTTAGGAACAACTAAAAATGGACTGATCCTAGAGCTTTTACTGTGTTGAATAATTCCTTGAGTTAACATGTCATTAACTTGTCGTTTTATTTCATATATATGAATTTCAGGCAATCTATATGGATTAACGTTAACAGCTGGTTTATCAGATTGTATGTTTGTTTCATGTTTAATTGCTTCTGTACAGGTCAATATATCAATTTCTAAGTAAAATATTATGGATATTTTTTCTTCCGAATTAAAATGAGAGAGATCTAATTGTTTATTTCAGTTTTCTAAACGATTTTATATTGAATTTGTAATTTGTGCTTGTGCTAATGTATTTAAATTTTTGGGATTTAACATTGTAATTGATTCTTTCTGAATTGTTACAGGACCGTATGTAATCAATTTTTCTGTACGTGGTGGTATTACCACAATTTTATTCACTGTATGGAATTTTATTGGAACTTTTAAATTACTACAATTAAAAATAACTGGATCATTACCATAGTCGGTCATTGGTTTAGTTTTATTCAAAAAGTCTTCGACCATCCCATCTTGCAATTGGAAAATTAGCCGAAACTACATGAACAAGTAAAGCATATCTTTCCAGTTTATGACCAGGAACCTTGATAAATAATGTTAATAGTAGTCCAATTGTACTAATAGGATCCACAATAGGGTAAGAAAGCTTTCAATTTAATGGTTTCGGGTGAGAAGACTGCATATCCATTTTATTAATAGGTTCGGATGAGAAACCTTTCAATTCAATGGATATGTAATTTACATATGTATTGTCATACACAGCATTTACTTTAATAATGCTTATGTTTGCACCTGAATTTATTAATAATTTGTGAAATTGATTTCCGCACCCTGTATTTGTAGAGACAAGATACTTGAGAAAGTACGATTTTTTGATTGATTTAACATTACTGTTCGTGTTAAATTTTGATTTAATTTTAAATTTGGAATTTCGCTTGATTTAGGATTTTATTTTGAATTTAGATTTAATTTTTGATTTTGACTTGGATTTTGATTTTGTTTTGATTTTGTTTTTGATTTTGATTTAGAATTTGATTTTGATTTCAAATTAGAATTTGATTTTGATTATGATTTTGTTTTTGATTTAGAATTTTATTAGATTTGGGATTTAGCATTTTGTTTGATTAAGAATTAGGGCTCTCTATTTTAATTGGCTCGCCTGTGTCCTGAGGTCCGATGGACGAGGTTGCTGGTAGTTTCGCTCATTTGTATAAGTTAAGAATTTGCTACTCCGGGATCGATAAAAAAAAAAAAATTTTAATTTATAATTTTTTGTAAATTTTGTTATTTGAAAATGTTTAAATAAAAAAGATTAATTAATTTAAAATTAAACCGTCTTTCTTTATTGACTATCAAATTAGAATTAACATAAAATAATTAAGTTTTTGATTATCCAAATATTCTTATTTGCATTCACATGTTATTGCAACGTAATTTGCCGATGTGGGAAAATATGATTTTAATATTTCTCAACTGTTATAATTTTGCTGATGTGACAAATTGTTGCGAAATAATTAGGTGCGTTAACTTTTGAAAGTAGAATTTGACCTGGACAATAAATGTTATTAACTCTTCCCCTCTCAAAAATCGAATGGCCTCATTCGATCACTGTCGAGGAAACTGTAACTTGTAAGGTGTTCTTTGTAGTGCGATTGGATGATGGTTGCTCGTGGTTTTTTTAACTGAATAATTAGGATCTACTTTATCTTGTTCCTTGGGTTTACTTGAATCAACTTGTCTATCTTCTTTTACGGGATGTTGATTATTGATGATTAATTTGTTCCTTCTCTTCTTTAAATTTATTGTTATAAGAAATATTATTATGATTATAACTGTGACTGTGCTTGGTGCAATACTTAATAAACTAATCATTTTGTCTTCGAATCTCTGCTTTTTTAAAATTTTAATTTCCTGCGTGTTGTTGATGTGAACGTCCTTCAACATTTCTAATGATAGATGTTAGTGAAACTTTTCTTTTATCATTTTTGGCTGGAGTAAAGGCGGTAATACTTTAGTTGCTGTTAGTTCATGTGATATGAAGGTTGCATTATTTATTGAAACTGTTGAATTTTTATAAATTATTAAATATGTCCCTTTGATTGTTTTCGCTTCACCATTTGTGCTGATTGTGCCGTTAAACTGATTCAACAGGATTATTCCGTCGGTGATTTTTTCTATATTCGGTATATGATGTGCATTCGTGATATTACATGTTGAACGTTTCTCTTTTAAAATATTCGGAATGCAAGTAGAATTAGATATGTTTCCAATATTTTCTTTATTACATAATAAAATTGAGCTTGTGCTCTTACAATCTTTTAAAATTCCATATACTTGGTTTTTATTTACTAAAATATGGTTAAAATCTGTTTTTACTATTGTATTATTATTTTTTATTAATCTTAAAGCTAAATTATCAAATATTTCATATTTCGTTAAAGGAATTTCAACAAGATAAAATAAATAAGTAGCATTACAAATAATTTTTATATTACTATAATTTAGAGAGTCTTCGGGTGTAGTATAAGGAAAATTTTTTTGATTCAATACTTTTGTAAGTATTGCTATTTCAGTTTTTGGTAGCAATACAGAATGTATAACCCCTGCTTTAGCCCAATGGACCGCGTAGTTGATATTGATAATTTCTTCCTTTAATAATTTTAATTTATATCGAATTCTTTCAGCATTTTGATCGCTAAATCCATTACGTGACCTAATATTTTCTATGATTGAATTTGTGACTTGTGTTATATTATTAATTTGGTCGTTAAACACCTTGTTTATGATTACTTGTGAGTTGGTATTTTCCAAAACATCATGTAATTTGCTTTTAATCTTCACAAAGTCCTTATGGTCAGGAGTTGCAGCTATCCATTTCCATAAGCTTCCAACAGCATTGATAGCTCTTTTCTGTTTCTGGGTACTTCGTATTCCTAATTATTCTAACAGATCCTGAATTTGTAAAAGTTCATGTTCCAAATAGGGATATAAGAAATGAGATTTTGTTTCTTCTTCTTCTTGTACGAAATTAATTTCCTGTAATGAATTTTGGATTGTTGTCAGGTGAATTCTTGTATCTTGGCCTGTCCAAGATTTATTTAATTTTTTAAATTCGTTTAATTTTTTTTTTACTTTACGAACAATAATATAATCAAATACAAAAGATTTTAACTTTACATATTTTTACCACAATATAAAAGTGCTGACTTATAAAATTAAAAAAATTTTTTTTGTTTAAACATTTTTAATAATTACTTAAATTAGGTCACTTAAGTTTGTTTACTTTTGTTTTAATTTTAACTTGATTTCTTAAAAAACTTAAACTTATATTATTAAAATTAATTTTGTTTTGCTGTTAAATTTTTATATATTACTGTTACTAATTAAAATGAATCAAAATAAATGCAGTGCCGTACTCTGTACCATTACAGATTCTAAAACAGATGTCATCGCATGCAATGGTATCTGTAACAGAAAGTTTTATGGGGTTTGCATTAATGCCCCCAGGGGCTGGCAAACATGTAACACATCATTTTGTTTGCGAAAGTTGCTTAGATTTAAACCAGCCTATTCATATTCTTAAAGACGAGTTGATGGTTTACTTAAATGATATAAAAAGCGACTGCCAAGGTTGCACGGCCAAAGCAGTGGATGCTCTAAAAAGTAATTCGGTATGCTTTAACGATATGGCCAAAAGCTACGATAGCTTTAACCAGCCATTATGCAGTTTTCTTTCTGACCGAAAAAAATATTTAAAGAATACATTAACAGATCTGGTTAATGATATGAAAAATGAATTTCTTTCGGTAACATCAAAAGAGTTGGTTGGCATTCGAGAAGTAGTTGAACTTATGAAGGGCGATTTAAATCGCATGAACTTATCCCTTCACGCTATGGGTTCGGAGAAACAATTACCTAATCATAGCCAGAAGGAAACACAATGCGATGTGAGTGAGTTAATTAAACAACAGTTTGATAAATTAAATAAACCATCCATAGTTTATAAAGACGTATTTATTCAAACTGACAATATCACACCTAGCACAAAGGCAAAGAGCAAAAAAATAAAGCAAAACCTTGAGTTAAGGCTACAATAGTCCCAGTGGCTACAAAAAAGCCTTCTTTTTCTCTTTGCATTTCAAGGTTAAATTGCAAAACTACAGAAAAAAGCCTTGAGTGCTATATTAAACAAAAATTTAAATGTGATATTGCAATATGTAAAAAGGTAACTCCCAAAAACATCCGAAATCCGAAATACTTGTTGTTTAAGGTGCACGTTCCTGAAAACATTACCATGAAGGTGAAAAATCTTAAATTTTGGGATAAGGGGACCACAATTACAAAATTCCGGGATATTAGAGGTAAAGATGCGAAAAGCAAATTAGATAATAAGTTAAATATTAATGATAATAGTAATAAAAAATATAATATTATAAGTAATAAAATTAATAAAAATAAAAATGGAAGTAATAATAATAATAATGATAGGAATAATAATAATAAAAGTAAAAATATTTCTCGTAATAATATAAAATTAATATCTAAAAATAATAAAATTGTTTCTGATAATAGTAATTCTAATTCTAGCATTAACGTTAATAATTTAACTGTTCATCCTAATAATAGTTCAACCGTTAACAAGTCATTAAACTCTAGCACAACAGACACAAATAATTCCTTAATCATAGTAAACACTAACTCAGACACTTACACTACTTCAAACATAAATCAGAACAACAAATCTCATAACCACAATACTATTCAGAACAGTAATAACAATATAAACGCTTTTAATACTGCATCAGTAACTAAAGATCCTGAAATTACCAATTCTAATTGTGTTTCGATAACTGAACCTCCTCCTTCTTCCTCAACTTCACCAAATGTTCCTTCTACTTCTAAATTCATAAACTTTGTGCAAGGTGAAACTCTTCAACCTTCAATTATTAACCCGCTTTTACCACCGATAACAAGAATGACACAACAATCTCTTGCCAACAACGACTATACAGTCGCTCTTTCTAGGCTAAGAGAAGATAAAGTCTATAACATGGTCAGATTATATTTGTCATACTTGTTTGATGATAAATATAATACTGTGTTGGAAGGTAAGACCAGAACAAGTATAAAAGTTTTAATTGATAACGAAGGTTTACCAACCGAATACAAAGAATTATATAAATTATATATCAAATTTCACGAAACTAAAGGTATATCTTCCAAAGATGTCTCAGACGACTTAAAGGCATATCGCAGTCATTGTAATAGTAATTATTACAATCACTTACAAGTTTCGAATGATAATTATAATAAATTTTTTCGTGCCAACAAATAATTTAAATAACATCTCTACATCTTTGTTAGATTCTTCAATTTTGATAAATTTATCAATATATTATCAAAATGTCAGAGGTCTTAGAACAAAAACAAGTCAAGTCTTACTTAATTCAATAAGTTTAAATTTTGACGTATTTGCATTAACAGAAACTTGGCTAAATTCTTCTATTAACAATCTTGAGCTTTTCGATAGCTCATATTCTGTTTTTAGAAAAGATAGATATGCTGAACCTAATGTATCTAATAGTTACATTCCTAAAGGGGAAGGTGTATTGATTGCCGTCAAAAACTCTTTTAATGCAAATGAAATTTCTATTTCTAACGCAGACGGTCTTGAAATAATAGGTGTGAATTTTTCAAACAAAAATGTAAATATTGTTAACATATACATTCCACCTTCTTCGAATTTAAATATTTATATTAGTCTTTTAAATGTAATAGATTCGATTTGCTGTAATTCAGGTCCTAATGATGAGTTAATTTTATGTGGAGATTTTAATCTCCCTCATATTACATGGATTAATCATGACGAAGAATCTTTTTTGATTCCGGATTTTTCGTTGAGTGAAACTGATTCGCAATTTATTAATGGATTAAATACCAACAATTTACAACAGGTTTCCCACCATCGTAATTTTAAAGATAAGCAATTGGATTTAATATTTACCTCTGATTGGTATAATATCACTTTCTGTGATTCGGTGTTATCGCTTGTTGCGTTAGACCCTTATCACCCTTCAATAAATTTTACCTATTGTTTAACTAATTCCGTAAATCTTGAAACAGCATATTCTTATAGTTTTAATTTCAATAAAACCAACTTTCCCGGACTAATAAATTTCTTAAATACCTATGACTTCACGTTTTTATTTAATAATATAGACCTAAATCAAATGACAATTAGGTTTTATGAAATTATGTTCGAAGGTTTTACTCAATTCGTTCCTATTTCAAAAAAAAGATCTTCCCAATCTGGTCCACCATGGTTCACAAAGGAGCTTAGATCTCTCAGAAATAAGAAAAACAAAGCCTGGCGTAAATATCTCAAATCAAAAGATATTAATGACTATAACAATTTTGCCATATTTTTGATAATTTTAAAACGTCATCCGATATTCTTTACAATAATTATATTAATCAAATGGCAAGTAAACTAAAATCTGATCCGAAAAAATTTTGGAAATTCATAAATTCTAAACGTAATTGTGACGATTACCCTAGATTTATGAATTTTAATTCTCTTTCAAGTAATGATCCTTTAGTTATTTCGAAGTATTTTCGTGAGTTTTTCAGCACTTCATATAGTGATTCTTCCTTTTCGCCAAATGAAAATTATTTCTCCTTTATGGACAGTTGTCAAAAAACGTCTCTTAATGACATAAATATAAATGAAGAAATAGTTTCCAAATATCTAAATAAACTCGGTGATAATACTTTTCCCGGCCCTGATGGTATACCGGAAATAATTCTGAGCAAGTGTTCTAACATTCTCACCACGCCTTTAACATTACTCTTCAAAAACTTATTAAATACCGGACTTTTTCCTCCTTTTTAACTATCGTCCCATAGCCAAATATCTTCTATTCCAAAATTATTTGAACTAATTATAACGGATTCAATTTATAATCACTGTTCTAATCTTTTAATTGATAACCAACATGGTTTTGTAAAACAAAAATCTACTGTGACAAACCTAGTTGAAACAACGTCCCTCCTCCTCAATAACATGGAAGAAGGTTTTCAAACAGATGTTGTTTATACTGATTTTAGTAAAGCATTTGATCTTTTGCCACATAGTATTATATTACTAAAACTAAAAAAATATGGATTTCCAGAGTTTTTCCTAAAGTGGATATATTCTTATTTGTGTGATCGCTCTTATAGTGTTATATTCAAAAATGTGATTTCAGAACCATTCGTGGCAAATTCCGGTGTTCCACAAGGTAGCCACCTTGGTCCTTTACTTTTTATTTTATCTGTAAATGATGTTACCTCTATCATTTCTAATTGTGAGCTTCAAGTTTACGCTGATGATATGAAAATCTTTAAAAAGATTACATCTAATAAGGACGCCGTCCTTATGCAGAATGACCTTCAAAACTTTAACAATTGGTGCGTTAATAATTGTCTACTACTTAATGTAAATAAATGCGCATTGTTATCTTATACACGTCGTTCTAGTCCTATTTATTTCAGTTATAACTTAGATGGTATTAGTTTACCTAAAGTTACTTCAATAAAAGATTTAGGTGTGTATTTTGATTCCCAACTTAGTTTTAAAATTCATTATAATAATATTATAAATAAAGCTAATTCATTATTGGGGTTTGTTAAACGTTCTTCTAAGGAATTTTCAGATCCCTATGTTCTTAAATCGTTGTACACTTGTCTTGTAAGACCGAACCTGGAATATGCTAGTCAGGTTTGGTCTCCATTTTACATGGTACACATTGATAGGATCGAGGCAGTACAGAAAAACTTTCTTAGATTTGCCTTACGCCACTTGCCATGGTCAAATCCTATTTTTTTGCCACCATATGAACAAAGGCTAAAGTTAATTGATTTGTGTACTTTAAGTTTTAGACATGAGGTTTCTGATGTTATTTTCATTACAGAGATAGTCAAGGGTTATGTTAAATCTACTTTAATTTCTAGTAAATTTTAACATATTAATAGGATGCTTATTGTAGGTAACAAACATAAACTTAACATTGACTTTACACTTTCTAAACATTCCCAAAAACAAAAATTATACAATCGCTATTAATATTAGGATTTTTTTTTGTTTTTGTTTCTTGTTGCACTGTAAAGTATATACCTATGTATATGATTTTAAATTTTAATCTTAGTTCTAAGTTTATTTATACTTAACTATTATGTAATTTTTATTAGAACTTTTATTGTATTTAACAATTTATTATTGTTTTCTAGTTATTATATATATTATAAATTTTATGTAAACTGTTTGTGCTAAGCAGTATAAATAAATAAATAAATAAAAAATCCAAAATTTGAATCTCTGCTAAAGTTTTCCATATGAGGAATCTAAAAATAGTAAACATGGGGGATAGAGAAAGTAACGAGAGTAATGAAAAGTATTGAATAAAAAGGATAAAACTAAATTATGATCTGATATTAGATTTGTGCACTATTCTGCCTGATTCTGTAAGAATGGTTGTTTTGTAATTTTCTTTAACTTTTTCTTTTTTAAATCTGTAAGTAAGTTTGGCCCCTATTCTTTTGTTGTGTTTCACATAAATAGTTTGTCCTACATCATATTGTTTAATTGGTTTTTTTGTTTTGTTATGGTATTTTAGATCTTTCCTTTGTTTGTTCTTTAATTTTTCGATGTTATTTAGTCTAGTTTTTTCAAATTCTTCTGGACTGATATTCCGAATTCTTCCTAAAAAAAGCTCAATTGGTTTTTTTCCTGTTACCGAATGAATTGTATGGTTGTATTCATTTATGGATCTTTGTAATAATTTTTCGAAATTACGATTTACTTCTTCAGCCTTCAAGCAACGCATGATTTCTGATAACGTGCAATGAAATCTTTCCACTTGTCCATTTACCTCGCTTTTATACGGTGGCGTTGTGAAAATTTTAATTTTAAGCTCGTCTTCCATCATAGTTCTAAAGGAGGCGGAGTTAAGAGCCTTTTTGTTATCCATTATTACGAACTCTGGGACTCCATAATAAAAAAGTATATCTCTTAATCGTAAACGAATATCTTCGATTGATCTGCTTTCTATTATTCTACCTTGAGCAAATTTGGTTAATTTATCAATTGCTGTAAGGACTAGTTTGGATTCGGTAGAAAAAATATCGATGTGAATTGTATGTCCAGCAAAGGTTGGGATGGGTGTACTATTGATTTCTGGGTTGTTCGGGTGCCTATCATATTTGTTCTGCTTACATATAGAACAGTTTTTAACAAAATCCGATATTTTCTTTGCCATTCCTGGAAAGTAGTATTTCGAAATAATTTGGGCCTTGTTCTCCTGAGCATTCCGATGAGCGCGTCTATGGGTTTCGATTATAATTTCTTTTTGTTGGGTTTCGTCTATGACATCTTCTACTATAAATCTAGTGATTCTAATTTTAGAATTAATGAAATTATCTGCATGGATCTTTTGTATTATTCCTATATTTTTTTCGGTAGTCATAATTCCATTTATGACATGTGGATTTATTCGCTTTTTCAAGATGTTAATTAAATCCTTTTCAGAAAATTCGTCCTTTGTGATAATATGTCTGAAATAATTAGTAAATGGTTTTAATTCTACTTGTTCGCTGTGATCTCCTATTTTTAATATAAGTTGATTTCTGAATACATTGATTGGAGCCTCGACTAATTGAATACATTTGTGATATGAACTGTCGCTACTGTGTTGAGTTACAGTTAAAGCGTTTGTTTGAGTTTTCGAAACAAGTCTGGACAGTGTATCTGCTACGGCTTTTGTTGAGCCGGGTTTATATCTTACTTCGTAGTTATATTCTTCCAGTATTGCCTTCCATCTCTTAAGTTTGCTGTTCGAATTTTTGTTGCTAAGAGCGTAAGTCAATGGTTGGTGATCAGTGTAGATTACAACTTTTCTTGTCCCATAAAGAAAACTTCTTAACGTTGTTAAAGACCAAATAATCGCCAGCATTTCCTTTTCGTTGGTAGCGTAGGACTCTTCAGTTTTGTTCAGAGTCGATAAGAAGTTGTTGATAAGAAGGTGATAGGTTTCCTCTCCTGTGCTAACACTGCTCTAATCGTATAGTTGGAGGTATCAGTAGTGAGTTCAAATTCCTTTTCGAAATTTGGATATGCTAATACAACTTCTTTGGAAATTAATGCACTCTTCAAAGTGAGAAATGCATTTTTAGCTTCATCATCCACGTTTATAGGTGTATTTTTTGATTGAAACTTGGACACACGTCCTTCTTCCCCTTTTAAAAGGGATGTCAGGGGTTTAACGATTTTTGCATAATCGAGTATAATGATCTCAGTTCCTTTAAAGATTTGGGTGCTGGTAAGTCACATATGGCATCTACTTTTTTCGGATTAGTTTTGACTCCTTCTGCAGAAATGATAAAACCTAAAAACTCAACTTCGTTTTTTAGAAACTCGGACTTGTCAAGCTGTATCTTCATGTTAGCTGCCTCCAGAGTTTTAAATATATTTTCAAGATTCCTGAAGTGTTCATTTTCGTCCTTACTAAAAATGATAATTTCATCTATGTATACGTAACAGCTATTTCCGATATATTTTCGAAGAATGTCGTCCAACGTTCTTTGAAATATGGACGGGGCGTTCTTTAGGCCAAATGGCAACCGTGTGAATTCATATTTACCATTATTAACAGAGAAAGCGGTTTTTTCAATATCCTGTTCTCTAAGCGGAATTTGGTGGAACCCACTCTTAAGATAACTGTAAAAATTTGATTGCTGCCCAAATTCTGAAGAACCTCATCTATTTCCGGTATTGGGTATTTATCAGCAATTGTTATCTTGTTAATTTTCCTATAGTCAATCACCATTCTGTATTTCTTTTCGCCAGAAGCATCCTTCTTTTTCGGCACAATCCATACCGGCGAATTATATGGTGATCTGGAAGGCCTGATGATTTCATCTTCCAGAAGCTGATGGATTTGCTTATCGATTTCGGGTTTTAAGGCTATTGGATATGGATAACTTTTGGAAAAAACAGGTTCGTTTGTTGTGGTTCTTATTTCCGCTTTCACTACGGTGGTATAAGTGAGCCTCTCATTAGGATCTGCGAATAAATTTGTAAAATTATTTATGAGCCAGCTTAGTTTTTCTTTTTGTTGAGTGTTCAGATGTGACGTTCTGAGTTCTATTTTATTGACTGATTCCGATATTAATTGCTTAAGCGCACATCTTAAATTTCCTTGCAGGACTAAACGGCTTTCCTTTGTATGGATGACTGCATTTAAACTTGTAAGCGTATCGTTTCCTATATTGTTTCCAAAAGTGGTTAAATTTGGTAGAATGAAAAATTTTATTTTTGGTATTTTCGGTGTTTGTTTAAAGAGGTCTATTTGAGCGTAATGAGTAACTGTAATGTTGCCTCCAACTGAACTAATCTGGAACTCCTTCTTATTTTGAATAGGATTTTTTACATATCTTGGTTGAATATAATTCTTATTAGACCCCGTGTCTATAAGAAACTTTAAAATTTCCCCGTTCCCTGTTTGATGTTCGATGTACGGGATCGAGGATGAGCCTAATCTAAAAAAGAATTGGGTGATTTTTGTTTGCAGGACGAACATTCTTTGCAAACTTCCTTCTCCCTCTCTTCTTCGTTTAATGGTGACGGTCTCGTGTAGTTAAGCCTTTGCGTCTTATTAGGTTGGTATGAGTCATGAATTGTTGTTCTCTTGTTATTGATATCTCTTCTTGAGTTGTAATGGTAGTTGTTGTGATATGCCGGTCTATTGTTGAAGTTTCTATTGTATCGCGGCAAATGAGTCTGGTTTGAACCTGCAGGCTCCGGTTTCAATTGTTGACTTCTTTGCTCTCTGGGGTGTTGCTGAAGTGAGTTATAATTATAGTTATGATTATTATTAGACTACCATGAGGTTCGTCTGTGGTTGTAGAAGTTAGGTCTATTATACGAATTTTGTGGTCGTATATTTCTATGTGTAAATTCGTTTCTGTCTCTAGGATTGGGTCTGGTGTGAGCATTCGTTTTGAGATCTGAACTACGATTTGAGAGCGTTGAGCGTTGATGTGGAGTGTGTGCTCTCTCAGACACACAAATCTAGAGCTTGTGACAGATCCTTTGGATTAAATAGGCTTATTTGCGTGGAGAGATTTTCATTCAATCCTCGGATGAAAGTGTCCAACGCTGTTTCCCTGTACATTTTTGTCATGGCATTATATGCGTCTGGGGTCAAATTCATAGATGAAACCCTTTTTAATATTAATGTATGATGTTGGAATATTTCTTTGTAAAAATGTTCAACGGTTAAATTTCCTTGCTTCTTATTTGACATTTGATATACCAAAGTACGAATATTTCTTTTATCAGCATAATGCCTATCAGGACATCTAAGAATTTTGTGCCAGTTTAACGGAACATTAAAGGATTCTAGGACCGCATCAGCTTCTCCTTTTATTTTTCTTCTAATAGTACTCAAAATCCCATAATATTTTGATGTACCTCTTAAGCGCTCATACTTTCCCATGGTTCTGTCCACGTCTTTTCTCCAAGAACCATATTCTCTTGTCTCGCCCGAAAATTTTTCTATCTCTTTAACTACTTCGGGTACCTTCTCCATACCTTCTAAATTAAAATCGTTCTCTATATTTATTTTTTGATCCACCTCGTCGTCGTCAGAAGGGTACGTATCCCCGTGTGCCTCTCTAAACATACGTCTGGTTTCGTATTGAACCATTTCCCTTAGCGTTTCCCTAATATAATCCGAGTGCTCGTGCTCATGATGAGATGACGCTATTGCGCTAACATCTGGTTCTTCCTCTGGTACTTCTGGTGTTGACATTACGCGCATGGGTCTCTCAAAATTTATACGTGGTGCGGCCATATCAGTTAGAAAATTTATAAGTGAATGAAAAAACGTAATCAATTAATCAAAAAAGAAAGGTAAGTTATTCTCTTTAAGGACGTAAAACCAAAAGAAAGAAAAAAAGGGGGGGGGGAAAAGAAAAATATTTTTAATAAGAGAATAAGAAAATAGGAATAAAATTTGCGAATTTAGGCGATAGAACAGTTAAATATTTATTTAATATTTATTTTAATTTATCAAAACAATAGTTATTAATTAATTTATTCAATTCTGTCCTTCGAAATCAAGAAAAATCCTTTTGAAATCAAAAACGAGAGACTCAAGAATATTACCTTTTTTCCAGAACATCCGATTAATATTTCAAAAAAATGGAGTAAGCGATCAATACCAACGTTAATTCTTTGAAAGATTTAAAAATTTGACTTACTTATTTAATCCTGTTTTACAAATATAATTATCACTTACTTTTCTTTTAATATAAGTTTTATTATTATTTTTTTTTTTTTTATTATTCTTTTACAACTAATATAATAATATTATGATTATTGTCTATAAATATAATAAAATTTAGTAAAAATATAATAGAAAATTAAAGTCATATAATTTTATTACAAAATTTTTCTTTTATTTATTTAATTAATTCCTTTGAGAAATTTTTATTTATTTATTCTTATTAATTTTCATTTATTTAGTCAAAATAATTTTTTAATTTGTTAAAAAAATTTTAGTTATTTAAGAATTTTAATTATAATATTTTATTTTTTTAACATAAATATGATAAAATTTATTTAAAGTATCTTATTTAGAAAGTAATATGTAGTAATAATATAATTAAATTCGTGGTAAACTTCAAGGATATGGAATTTTTTTTCTAATAAATTTTATTTCTTATTTTATTTCTATTTTATTCTATTTTAAAATTTTGTTTTATAATTTTTACAATTTATTTCTATTCAAATGTTACCTTATAATAAAAATTTAAATAAAAAAAAAATTTCTTAAAGTTATCAGATCTGTTAAAAAAAAATTTATTATTTAATGAAACGATCGTTATTTTTATTTTTTAATTACAATTTTCAATGTTTAAAATTTTATTGTTGATTCTTATATTTTCCTTTTATTTTTAATTTTTGTTATTTTTCTTTACTTTTTGTAAAATTTATATAATGAAGGTTGATTTTCACACTTTTCTCTCTTTATATAGAGATACTTGTTGACGTATGAATCAACTATGATTATATTAATTAAAAAAAATTTTATTTTTTGATATTGGAAGTTTTGCGATTCTGAGCCCAAAGCAGCCTCACTTTGGGTAAATTAAGGCTTGATTCACAAAATGCAAAACACAAAAATATTTATTTTTCTATATTATTATTTTTTTCTTTTAATATAATTTTAATTTTTCTTCAATTTAGTATAATTTTCTTCATATAAAAATTTTTTCAATTTTTCTTTTATAAAAAATTATTTTTATTTCTTAAAATTTTTGTTACTATTTTTTTCTTTTTTTTCTCACAATTGCTTGAAGTTTTTGTTTTAAATATCAATAGATGAGAAAGTAAAATGTTGCTTACGTGAAGATGATTTCTCGGTGTGACAAACTGTAGGAAACCATTTGCAGTCTTTGATACCAACGAATTAGGCGGTTGCTGACACGTACTTCTGGTGCTCTTTGTTTCAAGCACACCGTAGTGCAGCTCCTTTTTATTCCCTTTGGGGAGCTACTAAGGGGCCTCGTTTCCTAACTCTTCTTGCTGGTAAGATTTCGGATAGAAATTTATCCTACTTGCTGCGCGATTTAAAGTGCAGTGTTTGGACCAAGTGCTCACCTGTTATTATAATATTAAAATTGTAAAAAACTATTTTTATTACTTTGTTAATTATTAATATTGTTAGTGTGTTAGTAATGTTAGTAGAAAAAGTTTTTTTTTTTTTTTTTTTATGCAATTATTTTGTACAATTATTCGTAGATTTGTCTTATTATTATTAATTTCTTTTACTTTGTAGCAATATAATTTTTATTTAAGTTAATTTTTTTTTTTTTTTTTGTTTTATTTTAAGAGTTTATTAAAATTTTTCCTTTCTTTAAATTAACTGCTCGATCTCAATCTCAAATCTCAATCTCGATCTCAAATTGTTCACTAAATGTTTTTAATTGTTCAATTTCGAATTTTCACTAAATGTTTTTTTTTTTGTTTTAAATAATTTTTTTTTTGGTTTACACTTTTACACTACACCGATAAATCTAATGGTCCCTGCTCGGGCGCCAATTAAGAATTTGCTACTCCGGGATCGATAAAAAAAATAAATTTTAATTTATAATTTTTTGTAAATTTAGTTATTTGAAAATGTTTAAATAAAAAAGATTAATTAATTTAAAATTAAACCGTCTTTCTTTATTGACTATCAAATTAGAATTAACATAAAATAATTAAGTTTTTGATTTTCCAAATATTCTTACTTGCATTCACATGTTATTTCAACGTGATTTGCCGATGTGGGAAAATATGATTTTAATATTTCCCAACTGTTATAATTTTGCTGATGTGACAAATTGTTGCGAAATAATTAGGTGCGTTAACTTTTGAAAGTGGAATTTGACCTGGACAATAAATGTTATTAACTTATATGTTTGAGAATACCATTCTTTTTATTTCCATTAAAGGCTGATCTAAAGTATGTCCATGATGTCTACAATAACGACAAATTTTTTCTTGTGTTAATGTATTGACTTGCGGACTGGAACTTGGGTTTGTAAACAGTTCAGCATTATTAAATTTTACAGAACTATTTATGTTAGTTATTTGATTAAAATTCTGGCATTCAAAGTGAATAGTCTGAGAATTTTTATTCAAACTGAGTACTATTGATCGTTTTTTCAAGTCTTGTATTGAAATACATCTTAGTAAATTTTTTAAATATATTCAAATATAAAATTAAGAATTATAGTGAAGTTTACAATTAAAATAAGAAAAAAAGTATAAAATAGAATAGTGGATAATATTAAATACATAAAAGTGAATTTTTGGGTAATGGGTTCTGCGAATTAAATATAATTAGTAATAATTAATGAACCATATTGAGTAAATTTAGAACCAGAAATAAAGCAGTGTATTAAGGAAATAGCGGTTACTTATTCTGAATAAAGTGGGAGGAACACATTTTTATAACTGCAGCTCCGTTATCCATACATATTTATTTTTTTGCATATCGATTTTAAGTGTTAAATTAAATATACAAAAATTAATATAATTAAATTAGTGAAATCAATTAAAAATTGCTTGGATAAAATCATAGGAGGATTAATCATTTTAATAACCAAATATTAAATTAGGATATCGAATAAATATATTGCTTTAAATTAAAAAAAAATCTAATCATTTTAGGTAATTTTATCACATATATACGTAATACTACTGGTAAAAATTGATGCTCAACTATAGTAAATCGGAGAGTAGCATACATCTTACATAATTGCAATACATGTATATCAAAATATTCTTATTTTTTTATTTTGCTCCTTTTTCGTTTTTGTATTTTTTTTTTTTTTTTTTTTGAAATTTATTTTCTTCCATCACATTTATGTCAAAATAATTTGTATTTACGCAAATGAATTCGTACATATATTGTACTAACTACACTAAGCGGCACAAAATGGATATAGAGTATTGACTACACTTATCTACATAACATAACGTACAAAAGATAAGTAATATTTTAAATTTATTTTTTCATTTAATATTAGTTAATAGAAAATTAAATTTAATTTAATATTATTATTATTGCATTTAAGATTAATCAATAAATAAGTTCATTATTCAAAATTTTAAATATATTCAGGTTGATTAATTTTTGTTTTCATTTAATATTATTATTGCGTTTAACATTAATTAGTAATTGCAAATTCATTACTAACAATTTTAACTGTAATAGATTTACTAGAGAGTACTGATTTAAGAAGTGCTTACATTTATTTAACAAGCCTAAAATTGGGGTTGTAATCTTAAAAAAAATTATTTTTTTTTGGTTAAGTAATGCAATTATGCACTATTATGCAAACTACGGTCACTATTATTATAAATTTGCATAATAGTGACCGTATTATGACCCACTACTAGGGTCACTATTATGCAAATTTAAGTTAACAAACAAAAACATAAATAACATGGCTAATAGTAATGCGATCGTGAACCTGGATCCTATGTAAGCTCTCTGATGTACAAGTGACCAATGGCCAGAATGCTTGATGCTGCGATGGATTTTGAAGCAGATGGAGACATAGTAACTGTGCTAGTGTAAGCGATTCGAAGTACAATAAAATAAAAGCGCTCTGTGACTTTGTATTATGGATATGTGAGGAATGCAGGAACTCACTTAACAAGACAAGGAAATTGACGGCGAACAAGATTGAATCAATGATTTATAAAAGAGGTACAATATGCGAGGTAGAATTTAACAACATATATGAACAGCTTAGCCAGCTTAGTGATAAAACAACTAGCAACAAAGCCAATGCATCCAAGAAGATACAATCTCTTACAACTCTGAGGAAATAAAAAATGAGATTCTGCAACTTAATCCAGACATACAGCAGCAAGATGAAATTAAGGTGGTACATACGAAACAGGATTAGAGAAAAAAAAGTGGACCTTATTTATGGGAGTAAATGGATCGATGTTTGAAAAAGTAGTAAACAAATTCATTAACATAGACTGGGAATCACACTACGTAAACAAGGACATAACTGCTAGGTAATGTTTCAAGTGTCTGGGGTTCAATTACAAAGCTAATGTGTGTACTAAAATAGATATTTCGCAAACTGCACGAAGCACCATAAAATCAAGGATTGTACTGAGCCTTCATTCAAATCCGTCAACTGATTTGAGGATTAACACTATAACATTACTAATTACAAGTCAATTTTCAACTGTAGAAGTAGTATTGGTACATCAAAATTAGTACAGTGTATAAACCAGATAGCAGTGACGACACAGAATTCATCAGCCATGTGGAAAACATCTTTAACAGGCACAAGAACACAACGATGACGGCGGATACGAATATTGATATAATGAGCAATGCACAAGCAACTCAAAACTACCTAACTAAGGGCAAAACAATTCCAGTATAATAAAGAAATAATGTATGGAGGCAATGATATGAAAAATTTTTATACCCGTACGATAGGATCGGGTATAATAAAATTACTCCTCCGTTTGTAACACCTCGAAATAAGCGAGCTAGATATACCTTCAAAGGTATGGATCGGATCAGAAAAAAATTCTAAGACGTTTGAGCCATGTCCGTCCGTCCGTCCGTCAGCACGCTAACTCAAAAACTAAGAAAGCTAAAATCTTGAAATTTACACAAAATATTCTGGGAGTAATTTGTAGGTTCCCTACTTTTTTTGGTTGAGTTTGGACCAAAACTTAGGGTAGCTCTCGAACACCTAACTTTTAGATCCACACATTTGTTTTGAAATAGAGCTATGAAATTTTAACAACTGATAGATCTCACAAAAATATTAATTTTATTTTCAATAACTTTTTTTTGTAGCCCCACCCGTTATGGAGCTACAGCTCCTCATAGGTTTAAAAAAGCTCTATATTTAAATTGTTATAGCACAAGTTGTATAAGGTATATCTTCATTTTGAAAACGCCAAACGATTACTACTTTTATTAGCTTTAAAAGTATATATACAATAAATTGTGGCATACGGTGTCTTAATTTACCGTTATGCGAAACTCAAATTTTGCAAAATCCTTTAACCCTTCCATCTTCTAAACGGTTTAAGTTGGAAACTGAAATTTTTACAGAAGTTAGATCTTTGAAAATAAGTATGAGTCATTTCAGAAATTTTTTTTGTTTACACCCCCCGTTTAGGAGCTGTAAGGGGTCAAAAACTGAAAATTTCCTATTTTTAAACACCTGTAACTTGAACACCTGTTAAAATTTTTTTGAAGTAATACACAAAACTTAAAGCTTCAACATTATACTCTTATTTCTGTTAACAACTTTTTTTAATAATATAGGGTTACTTTATAATTGACAAAAGTGTTACTTGATTTTTTCAAATTTTCTAACAAATTTCTTTAACGAATTTTTTGCATTTTGTTTTACTCGATAATTTGAAATTGTTGTGGATATAATGCGTAGTACAAAAAAATGTAAATAAATAAACAACATAACGGTTGCTTGAAGAATTTTTATTTATATGATATTGATATATATACATACTTATATAATATCATGTTTATTTACATATCGTATATTTCACTAGTGAATGAATGATAAGAGTATATATGATATTATATAGCGCCGTATTTACATACATATATGTATTTTACTGTACTTATAAGAAATTATTCTGTGAATGGAATATTTAAATATAATATAATATAATATTTAAAATTATATTTGTTATTTTGTGCTAAGTAAATTTAATATATATTTACCGCTTAGTATTAAATGGTACTATAGAATAATTGAAAAAGTTTTGGATTGATAATCGTTATGTGGAAGGTTAGAATCTGCTTTTGAAGAATGTACATATAAACATATAGTTTGAATATATGTACAACCCATAGTACTAGAATTTATAAAATTCACCCAAATTATTTTAAAATACTAAAATATTAAAAAAATAATATTGTAAGCATAGTGACAGGCTGTGAACATACTAACGGTTCGTACGGGTATCTAAGAGTTAACAAAGACAACTGTATTCTTCCTCGTTTTAGAACTGTAAAAGGAATTATTAATAACTCAACTGACACAGATAAGGATAAAGCCATTGCAAGCTTAAAAGTTAATGGTATAACCACAATGGATGAGCAGGAAATTCTGGAAGGAATTAATTACCACCTTGCCACTATTGGTACTAATCTGGTTCATGGAATAAGTAATTATGTACCGGCGGTATGTATTAGCAGAAATAATCAGTCAATTTTTCTACAGCCGACGAACAGAGCAGAAATTGAACAGCTTATAACGGGAATGAAAAACACCAACTCAGCGGGCCCTGATGGAATAACAACGATTCAAATAAAATATATAGCAACTGATATCTCTGACATAGTTGCGAACTACATAAATACATTCTTAGAATCAGGGGAATTTCCGGATGCTTGTAAAGATTAGAAACATAAAGGTGGCAATAAGGTAGGTCCGCTGTATAAAGGTGGAAACAAGGTAGAAGTTGCAAATTATAGGCCGATTACACTTATTAATATCTTGGGCAAAATTATTGAAATAGTAAATAATAAAAGACTAAAAAATTTGACAAATGGGATAATTAGATTGGACAAAAACTAGTATGGATTTCAGGAGAATACAAGCACTGAAATGGCAAATACGGAAGTCATCAGGTACATTATGGATGAAACGGTAAAAGGACTTTACGTAGCAACGATTTTTATTGATCTCCAGAAAGTCTTTGATACACTGAACCACAGCATACTATTAACTAAACTGGAGGAAATGGGAATCAGGGATACACCAAATGTCCTGATACAAAACTATTTAAAAGATAGAAAAATTGTAACTAGCATTAATAAGAAAAAAAGTAGCTTGAGGACTGACGACATAGGTGTACCGTAAGGATCTGTTCTGGGACCTGTCTGGGATCTGTTCTGGGATAGGCTGTACCTACTTTACATTCACAACATGCAGTATGCTGGAATATGCAGTATGCTAAATATATAATATTCGCAGACGACACACTTTATAATTGGTGGTTGCATTTAATTTCTCTTCATTGATATCCAAATTTATAGATTCACTCAATGAGGGCAACCTGAATGTGCGAACAATTATTCTTAGTGGATCCAACAATCCATTTATAAAATTGTTCATTACTATGAATTCATTTAATTCATGTATAGCTTGCACACTGTCGTTGGTCATGGAATCTTTAACACTGTAGCTATATTCAATTCGTCAAGAAGCCTTTCAGTTCTTTCCGAATAATGAGTTACCGATTCCTTTGACTGAAGAAAAATATGTCTAATTGAATTATCTGGGTGGATCTTGTTTTCGAAAATTTTTCGGTTTTCCCAGTCATCTGGCTTTTGGTACCGTATTATGGCGTTATATGCACGCTCGGATTTTTAGAAATTTTAGGAAATTTAGATCATTTTATTTGCTCGGTCTATATCGAATTGAGACATTTTGTTTAAGTGCTTTTGATCGTTTGGTTTAATAATTTTAATTTATTCAGTATTTTTTATTGGATCCATATTGATATTAGCTGTGGAAGAAGAAGACTTTGTTAGAGAACGAGAAATAGACATAGTGTTCGGTATTAAATAATTCATTATATTCATAACCCTTTTTTTCATAGAATTTAAATTGGGTGAAAATGCTTCTGAATCAATATTAGAATCTTTTTGGATATTGGGATTTTCTATTCTTGATAGATTATCCGCTACTTAGTTTTCTTTGCCTTTCACGTACTCAATATCAAAATTAAATTTACTTAGTTTTATCCTCCACCTTTGTAATTTACAGTTTGGTTCTTTAAACACATTTAACCAGACAAGTGGCCTATGGTCTGTTTTTATTATAAATTTACGTCCGTATATGTAAGGTGTAAATTGTTGAGTTGCCCATACAATAGCGGTAATAATTTGCGGTAATAACCGGTTACACTTAGAAAACTTTTTATCTGTTTTTATTTTTGCGTGGTAGACAGTTTGATATTTTGGATAAATTCGATCTTTTTAGGATTAGGCTTAATTTTATTTGGAGTAATTATGTGGCTTAAAATTTTGTTGTTTACAAAGAAATAAACATTTATCATTTGTATCAAGAGATTAACATATGCAAGTTTATTAAAAATTTTTTGAATTGAATTTAAATGTTCTTGAATTGAGCTTGAATTGAGTTCTTGAATTGAATTAGAATGTCATCAAAAATACTACTGTATATTATGTATACTACGCATATTTTGTTGATAAAGTCTTTTCGAACGTTATTTATCAGTATTTGAAATGTCGCTTGCGCGTTCTTTAAACCAAACGGCATTCGTAGAAATTCATAATGCCCAGTAAAAGTTGAAAAAGCTGTTTTATGACGGTCTTTAGGGTTAACTTCGATTTGGTGAAATCCTTTTGCCAAATCCAGTGTAGTAAAATAATTAGCTTTTCCTAATTTTTCGAAAGCATCATCTATATTTGGTATAGGAAATTTGTCATCGATTGTAGCCTTGTTAAGTTTTCTATAGTCGAGGACAATTCTCCATTTTTGACTTCCACTGTTGTCCATTTTTTTAGGAACAATCCAAACAGGTGCATTATATGGTGAATTGGACTATTGAATTATTTTGTTATGAAGCATTTCTTCTATTTGGCTTTCAACTTCTTTTTTGTGTATTTCTGGGTACCGATACATTTTGCTGTATAATGGTGTTTCATGTTTTGTCTTTATGTCATATGGTTAGTAAAAGAAAGATCGTCGCCGTCTTTGCAAAATACATTTTTATTATTTAAAATTTTAAACTCCTCATTATTTAAGTGAGATATTTCAATGTGATTTAATAAATTGTATTTGTTAATTTCATTTGAAAAAAGTTCGATTGAATTTTTTTTAAAACTATTTTGGTTGTAGTGTTCTTCACTTCGATTAAGAAGAATGGAATAAAGGCGTTTATTGTTTCTAACATGCGGTTTTTGTAGTCCACGATAGGATTTTTACAGGATTCTGGATTATTATATAGGGAAGATTTTTTCGCCAGTAATTTGAAAATTTTGTTGTTCGTGTTTGTAAGTATCCATATGTTCAAGATCGTCTCTAACATTTTATCTGCTATTATTTGTAAAACTAGTTGAGGATGGTTGTTTGTTATAATTCAAGTTACCTGATCGATTTGAATTTAATTGTCTATTATTGTAACTACTATTAGAAAGACTTTGCTGATATTTATTTGCGTTACTTTGAAATCCTATATATGTGTTTTTATTATTATTATAATTCCTATTATAGTTATTATCGTTACTATTATCACTGTTATTATCATTATTATTATTAGTATTATATTTTGAATTACGAAAAAGATTAAAAAAAAAGAATAGTTTCTAGTATCTATGTTAACGTTACCTTTTAATTGGTAGTAATTGTTAAGTCTACATAAAAGTGTTTTAATTTCGTTGTAATACTGTTCTATATTTCTTTGTACTCTACATGACTCTACATTATTTTATTTTATCAATTAAATTATCTGACGAAAATTTTAGCCGTGAATAGTTATTACAAGATTTTTTATGTCAGACCATTCTGTGGCACTTCCGTGTTGCCTCAGAGTGATTCTGGATTCACCTGTAATTTTATCCCCAATATACCCTTGTATAATAATTTTATCGAATTCTTGAAAAGCCTGTATAGTTGGCTATCAATTTGTCTATTCGGTCAATAAATTCCGGCAAATAATTTCATCTTTCCAGTCAAATGGTGTTATTTTGACAATATAATCTAAAGTTAGTTTTAATTTTTCTACGCACATATTTATTTATTTTAGAAATTCTTTGAACGAAAATTTTGTATTTTACAATAATATTTTTTTGGCACTTCTATTGAAAAAAACAATTATTCTTGTTTAAAGATTTTTCTTATTATATTTTTTCAAATTTTATAAAATAATATAAAAATAATAATTTTATAAAATAATAAAAAAAAATAAAACTAAATAATGTAAATTGTTGTACCTGCTGTTATTTCTGGTTGTAGTTTTGGTTTGTTATGAGAATGTGTCGTATTTTTTTTTCAAACAAACAAAAAATTTCAAAATAGGAATTCAGTTTTTAAAATTTTTTTCAGAATTTTTCACGATTGCTTTGCTTCTTTTTTCTTTAAAAAACTTTGTTAGATTTTACTTTTTTTTTTTTTGGAGTATTTCACAGTTTTTATTAAATTTTGTTTTTAATTTTTTTTCTTAAGTAAAAAAAAATTTATTAAATTTTATTGTTTTTAATTTTTCTTAATTTGAAACAGTTTTTATTAGAATTAGCTTTTAATTTTTCTTAAATTAAAACAGTTTTTATTAAAATTTGTTTTTAATTTTTCTTAAATTAAAAGATTAAAAAAGTTTTTATTAAAAATTTTTTTTTTTTATTAGAATTTGCTTTTAATTTTTTTTAAATTAAAGCAGTTTTTATTAAAATTTGTTTTTATTTTTATTTACCGATTTAACTTATTATTGATCTTTTGTTATTTTTTTTTAAATTTACAAATAAGTCTTATAAAATACATACAATAAATATAATTAAGAATTGCTTACATAACAATTAAACCTTAAACGCTTAAACCTTAAGGTTATTTCCTTGCGTAATCAATTTTATGTTATTTTAAATTATGTTAAAGTTATTAATTGTGCAATTGGTTACGTGAGGTTTATGTGCATTTTCTGATTATGTTATTATTAACAATATTGCGAAAAGCACTTTTATTATTGAAGGGAGAGAGTTATATTAGTATTGAATATAACAATATACATTTACAAAAAAAATTAAATATTATACTAAAATAAAAATAAAATATAAATAATACAAAAATAAAAATATAAAATAATAAAATTATTTTTTGTTATGAAAATTATAAATGTTTTATTATAAATTATGAAAATCTGGTGAAAATAAAATAATTCATGATATCTAATATATATAATATTTAAGTTTCTATTTTACATTCCTCACACATGCGAGTCGATGATGAATGCACATTACATACACTTTTATGGCATGAATCGCACGTTTGTTTTTGCATTCTATTTGTTTTGCATAAATATCACTTCCGCCGCTTTGGAGATGGTTTCCTTTGTTCGGTAGGTCCAGGTTGAATATTACTCTTTGTTATAAGTTCCAGCACATTTAAGGAAACTAATTTTGAAGCTGTGTGAAGTTTAGATACTTCTAAGCGTTCTTGAGTAGTAAGGATATGGCGGTGCAAATGGCGGAGCTTTTAATCAGCAAAGCTTACCAGGTAAATATATGGCGACGCAAATGGTGGAACTTTTAAACGGTAAAAACGGTGCTGCAACGGAGTTTTTAAGCGCATGATAATGTGGAAAGCAGCAAAACAAAGGTGCTGTGGTTGCAACGGAGTTTTTAAGCGGTAAAGTATGAGTAAAAGGCTTATGTGTTTGATATTTTAAATTTATTTAAAGATTTATTTTTATTAATAAAAGTTTTATTGATTTTGGAACTTAAGTTTAAACTTGATTTAAAATTTATATAAAAAATTTAAAAAAGTTTTTTAAGCTGGATTAAAAATTGTAGAATTATTATTATCTTTGAGAAGCTTAATAATTTTTATTATAAAAAAATTTTCTTGATTATGGAACTTAAGTTTAAACTTGATTTAATGTTTATATAAAAAAGTTTTTAAAGCTGGATTAAAATTTGGTATTATCTTTGAGAAGCTTTAAAATTTTTATTATAAAAAAATTTTCTTGATTATGGAACTTAAGTTTAAACTTGATTTAATGTTTATATAAAAAAAGTTTTTAAAGCTGGATTAAAATTTGGTGAATTATTATTATCTTTGAGAAGCTTAATAAATTTTATTAATAAAAGTTTTATTGATTTTGGAACTTAAGTTTAAACTTGATTTAATATTTATATAAAAAGTTTTTAAAGTTGGATTAAAAAGTGTTGAATTTTTATTATCTTTAAGAAGCTTAATAATTTTTATTAATAAAAGTTTTTATTTTATTAAAAGCTAATATTTATATAAAAAGTTTTTAAAGCTGGATTAAAAAGTGTTGAATTTTTTTTATCTTTGAGAAGCTTTAAAAGTTTTTTAAATTTGGTTTAAATACTTGATTAAAAATTTAGTATATTAAAATAAAGCTTGGTTTAAATATAGAATATAGAATGTATTATAAAAATAAAATTATTATAAAAATATTCTGTTGACTAGTTCTTTTTTCGTAAACAAAAACCCATGTTGTTTTGAAATGATATTTAAGAAAATGTACAGTTGAAAAGCTAATATAAAAATAATAAAAAGTTTTTATTATTATGGGTGGGAAAAAAACAAATAAAAGTAACTTAAACAAATTTTATTTATGAACATAATTTAAATGAATTTTTTTTTTTTTTTTTATTTATTATGCAAAATTATTGCTTATAAACTTTTTATAAATATGATCAAAATGCTTTTAAAGCATAAAGAATGAGTAAAAAAAAATATATATATTTTTTTGCTATTTTAAATTACTGAAATGATCTAATATTTTATTTAAAGTGCTCAATATTCTAAATTAGACTAAAAACATATGAAAAGTTTAAAGTTGAAAAAAAGTTTAAAGTTTGGTTTAAATACCAATTTTTTATTATTAAAATTTAAACTTGATTTAATATTTATCTGAAAATATTTTAAAAAGTTTTTAAAACTTGATTTGAACACATAATAAATACAAAATAATTTTTAAATGGAACGTTTTGTTATTCTCGTAACACAATGTAAATTAGACTTTCGGTAAATATGTTTTTACTTTAATAAAAGCTTTGAGTTATCGGTTGAAATTATATTGTTAATAATATAAGCTGTGATTATCAAATACAAATTGAAAACATGATCAAGTTCAAGTTAAAAGTAAACAAAAAAAATGAAAAAAAACTTGGGTTTAAAAAGTTGTTTTTAATATTAAATAACAGCATTGCATTTTTTACTAAAAGTTTATAAATTTTTATTCATTAAATAATATTTTGTTTATTTATCCATGAATCATGTTTTTTATCAAAGCCAAGCCACCTAACCAAAACTTGATTTCCTTTTTTTCTTATTATTTTTCTACAAGGTAAACATTAGGAAATT
Organism: Poecilobothrus nobilitatus; assembly: GCA_947095535.1. Classification (NCBI taxonomy): domain Eukaryota; kingdom Metazoa; phylum Arthropoda; class Insecta; order Diptera; family Dolichopodidae; genus Poecilobothrus; species Poecilobothrus nobilitatus. Next base: position 158,440,296 of record OX352774.1, on the reverse strand, counting down.
TAACAGATGTAAGTTCAGGTTCATAAAAACTGCCTTTTATTGGTTTTTGTGTGTAATCGAGTAAATTGTATGTTATTGGATCAGTTCTTTTTATTTTTGCTATGGTATAAATTTCTGTTGACCAATTAGGTTGATAACCTTTTGCAAATATACCTTTAAATTTACTTATACGAACAAATAAATTAGAGTGAAGATATTAAAAGTTTTTTAAAGTTTGGTTATGATAAATCCAAGTATTCTTAATACTGTAAAACTTGTGTTCAAAAAGTTATTTTTATAAGTAAACAAGGTGGAATGTAAACCAATGGTTTTTAAAAGCGCACATTTCCAAAACTCAATACAAACTGTTTAAAAGTGTGACTTTGTGACTTGCACAAAAATTTGAAAATTTCATGTAATAAGAAAAAACGTGAAAATAGGACATTTTTGAAATTTTGAGAGGCCGTAAGTCCGGAATCCTATATAACTAAGAAAAGTCGTTAACACACATAAAAGTATATTATTGAACCTTTAATTTTCATGTCTTGCCGAAGAAAATTTTTTACGGGTGCCTAAGTTACAGGTGTCTAAAAATAGCAAATTTTCAATATTTGTGGCGTAATAACTCTAAAAGAGGGGGAGTTACCCAAAAATTCTGAGGAAACTTATACTAATTCTAAAAGTTCTTTCTTGTCTCAAAATTTCAGATTCCTATCTGAAGGCGTGCCAGAGTTATGATAAAAGAATTTCATGCAAAATGTGGTTTTCACATAACGGTAAATTTAAATAGTAAATTACAAGATATTACATAGTTTTGATATTGTTTTATATAGATAATAAAATTTTCGATCTTCTGGCGGTTTTAGATTGCAAAACTATTACGCAGAGCCTGAGATATATACATCTGAAAATTAGGCTTTTTCGCAATTTTGAAGAGCTGCAACTTTGGAACCCTTTACAACTAAACCTTTAACACACATTAAAATATATTACTGTAGCTTTAATTTTTATATCTTGCAGAAGTGAAATGTGTACCGGTTCCAAGTTGCAGGTGTTTAAAAATAGCAAATTTTCAATTTTTAAGCCTTCATAGCTCATAAACAGGGGGTGGTCCAAAAAAATTTTCTGAACAAACTTATACTTATTCTAAAAGTTCTTTCTTGCCTCAAAATTTCAAGCCTCTTTCATAAGCGTGCCGGAGTTATGAAAGTAGAAAAATCATGCAAAATTTGGTTTTCACATAACGGTAAATTTAAATACTGAATTTAAAAAAATTGTATAATTTTGATATTAATTTATAAAGTTAAAAAAAATACCTGTCGAATGACGTTTTCAGATTGCAAAAATCTTAAGCAGAACATAAGATATATGCATTTAAAAGTAGGGCTTTTTCAAAGTTTGTGCGGCTGTAGCTCCGTAATGGAGGGGCCTACATGAAAAAGTTGTTCCACAAAATTATTTTTTTTATGAGATCTATCCATGGTTAAAAAATTTTTTCTCTATCTTTAACGGTGTAGAAGTTTTGTAAACAGACGGACGGACGAACGGACAGAGTGAAACTAATAAGCACATTTTTCAGTTTGCATTTCATAATAAAAGTTTGTTTTGTTTTTTCATTAAAAACTATATTAATAATTTTAATTATAAATTTCCTTAAATTAAGCTTGCATTAGTTACATAGTGTCTACAATAATTACAATAAAGTTTATATAAATTAATTTAATTTACAATGACCCCATGCAAGGGTATGAATTTTATCATGTAAATTATATCTCTTATTATCTATAGAATTTAAAGCTATTTTATTTAAGTTTTGAGTGTAAATTACATGTAAATATGATTTAAAATTATTCATTTCTCTATATATAATTTTATTTTTTAATAGACAGTCTTTATAATTATTTAAATTTAGGTCATTTACAACATATTTTTTCACACCTTTTGCCTTTTTTTACCTGATCACCCTGAAACGATTCAAGGTAATATATTTTTGATCTTAAACCAATAAATTCAGAAACATTCTACCGTTGAATTCATCTTTAAATAATCCAAGTTTTTTTTTTATTTAATAAAGGAAATTTGTATGGGTTTTCAGGAGTATAATCAGAAGTATCAAAATGTATGGCTAAATCTTTATGTATATCAGAATAAAAATCATCTGTTTGTATAGTATAAATGAAACTGTCGGTATCAGTATAATTTAAAGAAACTCTATTACCATATTTTGGATTTAATATAATTATAGTGAAAATCATACATTAGAATTTTAGATTGTTCTAACACACAGAAACCTAAATATATCGGTTTGTTATAAAGAACTTGGGATTTATTAAGTTGAATTGCAATTAAATTTTCAGCAAATCTAGATGAGCTATGGTAATTAGGTTTTGCTAGTAGAGCTGGAGCACCCAAATGTCTCCCTTCACTTTCCCATAAAGTAGCTATTTTCACATTGACTCTCTTGTCAACATTCTCCACAGTTTTTCCGAAAACGGCATTATTGATTAATTTAAAAAAGTCTTTCTCAAAATTATTTAATGCATTAGTCCTGTGCATGTATATTATTTAGATCAAGCAACAATTTTCGTATTTTGCTACCGATCGGAATTTTATTTTCTGCACAAAACGGAAAATCATTATGCAGATCATGAAGATTCTGTAGATATTCTAAATCTACTTCTAAAACATACCCTATTTCCGAATCATCTGGAATTTCTATTACATTAATACTATCGGGATTGTCAACCCACTGAAAACTTTTATATGGTACATATTGAGACATTGCCCAGCCATATAAATTATTTGCATCTAAATAAACAATATATGTTGATTTTTCTTCTTTTTTATAATATTCCCCCATATATTTATTGTTGGCTTTTGAATGTCTTAAGGAACATTGACTAATACTATCACGTATTCCTTTTTGGAAAAAATTGTACATATTAATATCAGTTAATAACTCTAACTCAACACCTGTATATTTTAACATAGCAGAACAAGTAAGGCTCGGTGCAGTGTAAAAATTAGCAGGATTTAGTTCATAAATTTTTCTACATATTTTTCGGAAAAATGAGTCAAGGCTTGAGGGCATAAATCTAAAACTATCAAGACTAATTTGTTTGGTCAGTGAAATGTAAAGTTCTTTATTTAAAGGTAATACAGCAATCTTACCTTTAATTTCATTCAAGGCCCTAAACAATAAATGACAATCGTATTTTGAAAAATTATGGAAAAATATAGGAAAAAAATTAGGTCGTCTATATAATATGTTACATGAAAAATATGCAGGGCCTCTATATCTACCTGAAAAATGACAATGATCTCTTACTCTATCAATATAGTCTAAAGACTTGCTACAAATGTGACAATTCCTCTCTGTTAATTGGTGTAATTCTTCGTCCAATGTTAGATTTGCCATTGATTTCGGTGCCATGTGATGATTTTGAAATATGTTTGTGCATTTATTTACCAACGATGTTATAAACTCCTTAGCACAATCAACTCCTACAAACTCCTCATAACCACTCAAAGAATCATCGAAAGTACATTTAAAATAATATAAAAATGCTATTGGTACATGCCTATGTATATTTATAGTTGATGAAATTTCTGGATTAGGGTTACATGTGAAAATTGGTGATAAAATACTTTCAGCATCAGCATAAATCACAAAAGGAGCTTCCATTTGTTGTTGGTAATTTTTATATATTAGAGTGTTGTTGTCTTCAGTAGCTATAAAATTCAATCTTGAACTCTTTGAAGATTATATAAAGCCGATTGATGATGATACAGAAAGTTTATCAACCAAATCTTTTCAAACCCAAATGAAAATTGCTACATGGGCGGATGATCTTTCTTCTATATATGATAATATAACAGAGAAGATCCAACAACAAGCTGAAGAATTTCAGGAAAAAGATAGCGGTTGGGCGATAATACAAATTTTGCGGGTTGAAATAAATATAAATAAATATCAACCAATCCGTGGATCATCATATATCGCTCTTCCAAGATCAATTATTAGAAGGAGAGCCTGTATAAATGCACGAAATGAAGACGTATACTGTTTCAAGTGGAGTATGGTATCAGCTATGCAACGACTTGCATCACAATCTAGTGAATATGAAACATCATCGTATAAAATTAGTGATATAACATCCCCAACTGTTGATTTTTATAATAATTTTATTTTTATAATACATTCTATATTCTATATTTAAACCAAGCTTTATTTTAATATACTAAATTTTTAATGAATTATTTAAACCAAATTTAAAAAACTTTTCAAAATGAAATGCTTGAATTTATCTGAATATTTAGCAATTTTAAAGCTTCTCAAAGATAAGAAAAACTTTTTCAACACTTTTTAATCCAGCTTTAAAAACTTTTTATATAAATATTAACTTTTAATAAAATAAAAACTTTTATTAATAAAAATTATTAAGCTTCTTAAAGATAATAAAAATTCAACACTTTTTAATCCAACTTTAAAAACTTTTTATATAAATATTAAATCAAGTTTAAACTTAAGTTCCAAAATCAATAAAACTTTTATTAATAAAAATAAATCTTTAAATAAATTTAAAATATCAAACACATAAGCCTTTTACTCATACTTTACCGCTTAAAAACTCCGTTGCAGCCACAGCACCATTGTTTTGCTCCTCTCCACATTATCATGCGCTTAAAAACTCCGTTGCAGCAGCAGCGCCATTGTTTTGCTCCTCCCCACATGATCATGTAAAATATCAAAGACACAAATCTTTTATTCGTACTTTACCGCTTAAAAACTTTGCCGTTTAAGAGTTCCACCATTTGCGCCGCCATATATTTACCTGGTAAGCTTTGCTGATTAAAAGCTCCGCCATTTGCACAACCATATCTTTACCAGGAAAGCTTAAAGCTCCGCCATTTGCACCACCATATCCTTACTACTTTCTTGTATTTGCGAATGAACCAAATTTTCTCCTAGAGCTCTTAAAACAAAATTTTACTTATATATATATACTTATATACATCTTAGTTTGCTTATAAAACTTAATACTTTTTTTCTTTATTAAACTACAAATTATAATACAATTTTATAATTAATTTTTGCGATCTTAGCCTAATGCTGTCTGATCTTATAATTTACTTATGCTATTATAATCTGTTGTTGTGTTTGTTTTTTTTTTTCAATCAATCCAAATTTTAATAATTAATTAAAATTAACATTATATAAAATTAACATATATATCAAAACTAAAATTAAAACTAAAATTACATACATATTATAGGTACATATATTAAAAATACAATTAAGAATTAAAATTGCAAATTAGTAATACATTTTATTCTTCTTTCTCAATTTATTTTTGTTTGTTCTTTTTGTTTTGTTAAATTTAACCACTATTTGAATATTTGTTATTGACCTGCATTAAATTGTTACAATAAACTGATGTATTTTTTTCTTAAAGAGAGATATATTTGATAATTCCTATATATTATGAGGAAACTCATTAAACATTTTTAAACATGTATATAAGCAATTTTATATTTTTCTGATTATTTGTTTTGAAGAGTGTCAGATCGATATTTGCTTTATTACGAGTGTTATGAGTGTGAATATCCAGCCTACTATTTAGAATAAAATTGTGTTTTATCAGATAATTCGTTATTTTAAATGCCGTCATGTACATCTGTTTTCTAGAAATATTTTCTAAGCTTAAGTACTGTTGTGAATATAGTGACGCCGTAGGATAAGTAGGTGGATAGAAATGAATAAACTTTATAGCTTTTTTATGTATTATATTTAATTTATTAATCACCGACCGATCGGTCCTATTCCAAATATGTTGCATGAATTGAAAATTATATTTAATACTTTCATTGGTAAGTATTTTCGAAGCCGCCGAAGACTGAATACGTATGGAGAATTTTTTTTTATTAAATATTCAATAGGATCAACCCATTTTAATTTGTTGTCAATTAACAACCCCAGATAGTTGAATTTTTTACTATCTTTAGTGGAATATTGTTTAACATGAAAGAATAATTTGTATACTACTACCATAGTAATAAAATTTTTATTTTGTCTACATTCAATAGCAGAAGATTATTCTTTAGTCATTCTTCTATTAAATTTAGATCATGTTGGACCGCAATTCTCATGTCCTCTTCAGTTTTAACGGAGTATTTTAAAATCGCACCATCTGCGTTCATTTGTATATGCCCCTTTAAATCAAGAAAAGATACCTCATTTAGATATAATTTAAAAAGATCTGGTCCTAAGATTGAGCCTTGAGGAACGCCTTTCTTAATAATTTTCTCACTGCTCAGTACATTTTCAATTTTAACTTTTCGCAGACGATTGGATAAATATGACTCAAAAAGAGATATTTGATTGTTAGTGAAATTCATGCCATATAATTTTCTCAACAGCATTCCATGATTCACGCAATCAAATGCCTTCTGCAGGTCTAAAAACATACACGCTACATATTTTCTCTTATCCAAACCTCTTGTTATAAAATTAACTAAACTTAGACAAGCCGCAGTAATATTAGAATTTTTTTCAAAATTTTTTTATTTTTCAAACCCATACCGCTCATGATGCAATATATTATTGCCCCTAACATAATCGTTTAATCTGTACTTAATTATAATTAGTTCATATGAATAATAAATTTTGTAATGCTGAAATAATAGAGAAACTTAAAAAACAGGACTCGTTTATGGAAATGTGTGATATTAAAGTAGTACAATCATACAGATTGAACAAATACAACAAAGTAGTTACAACTCAGTAATTGAAGTAGATAAAGAAATTTTCCCAAAAATACTTGCGAACGAAAAATTATGTATTGAATGGAAAAGATGCAAGGTAAAATTAAATATGGATATTAATCATAAAACACTTATTAAATTATGGCCAGTATATTAATATAAATTAAGTTAAAAAAAAAAAGCCATTGGATATTAGCAATAAAAGAACATAGTTGTTGATCAAATAAATCATGAAAACTGTATGCAAAGCCATAAAGAAAATACAAATAAAAATAATTATGAACTAAACTAAAACATTATATAATTAATGATAGAATTAATCATAATGCGAAAAATTTAAAATAAGATAACACGATTAACACTGGCTCTAAATTAAAAGAAGATATTAATTACAAAAGTAAAGATGATAGTAGTATAAAAGCTCACAAATAAAAAAAAGACAAAAATTCAAATAATATATTTAGTTATATTCCTAAATTATAGTCAAAAAGATGCTCTTCATTCAATAAAAATCATGAGTTTAAAAATGCAAATATCAATAATTGTAACAAACGTGATAATGGTAATAAAAGTTTTAACTCAATTGCAATAATAGTGGGAACAACAATAATAATATCAGTAGTTTTAATAGTCATAATAGGCAAATAAACACTAATGCTAAGTATCTCAACTAGAATAAAGGGGAAACATTGAATCAACAACTTAATAGTTTGGAGGGAACTAACTGCAACTACTTTCAAAACATATAATATGTACTTTCAAGATTACGTGATCATAGAATATATAGCCGAGGTTATTTTTGTTGTTCCTCCATGATCAGGATGATATATGTTATGATGGTATGACAAAAACTAACACAATAGTACTTATCAATCAGGAAAGACTTTCGACAAATTTTGAAGAATTAAGTAAATTATATGATAAATATCATGAAAATATAGCAATAACATCCAAAGCTGTAACAAAAAACCTAACAACATACCAAAGCCATATATACAACAAATACAGAGAGCATCTTCAGAAAATAAAATATGCGTGGCAAAACTATTTGATTGCAAAATAACGCAACACATAAAAGAACAAAATATAAGTGAATTAAAAATTTTTTTTTGTCATTTGCCTGCCACATAAATGTAACAAGGATATTACACAGCCTTTCCTTTTCAGGCGTGGCTCTTAACCACTAGACCACCGAGGCCACTGAATTAAAAATATGTATACTTAAACATATACTTAAACATATGTAGTATCAGAATCAAAATTTATGAACTGGAAGCGACTATACAGGAAATTAATAATATTGATATAGTGATATTAAATGAAGTTTGGATTTACGGTAATGATAAGACTTATTTTAATTTACCAAATTAAAGTTATTTTTAACTGTAGAAATCAAAACCGAGACGGTAGTACTGCTATATATATAAAAAGGGAACTTAATTTTAACATAATTGTTCAAGAGGAATTACACAATCTAACCTTCATTGAGGTAATTGACACAACACCTAAACTTAAAATAGGTACACTCTATAAATGTTAAGAACAACCTATTTATAGAACAAATGGAAAAACAAATGACCAGATAGCAAACCTAACAATTTTATCAGATATAACCTATTTGAAAATACTAAAATTACAACAAAGTACATAGACATGTTGACAAGTTCAGAATATAATATTATAAATGAAACTGATAGAACAAGAATAACTATAAATTAAAAATACCGACCTCTCAGATCATAAAATGACTAAGTAAAAAGCCAATGCAAAAAATAACTAAAGTAAAAATAGATTATAACAATATGCTTGAAATTGTAAGATCTAAAATTGAAGAGGAAAATATTGATCAAATTCATCATTTAATTGACATTATACAAGCAGCTAAGGAATTGAGCACTAAAAGTTATTCTATAAAAACAAGAAACAATCATTGGATAAATGCAAATATGCTATACATTACAATATGAAAAGGAGCAGAAAATTATATGGTGGTAATTATACTGAAAATGATTATGAAATAGCAACAACTATGAATACATTTTTGATGAATAGGCGAGAAAATAATAAAAAATAACAAGACGACGTATACTAGTTATCTGCAAAATGTAATATAATTAATCATAAGTCAATTTTTTTAGAGCCTACAAATGAAAATGAAATATTTAATATATAATGGGCCTAAATAAAAATGCGGCAGCAGGTTTGCATAAAATTACAGTGAAAGATATACAAGCTGTTGCATCAGTAATCAAAAAGCCATTGTCAAATATAGTAAACAAAAGTTTGTCGATGGGTTTATTTCGTAACTGCTTGAAAGAAGCTATAATAACCCCAGTTTACAAATTGGATCGCAAAGGGATTGTGAAAATTATAGACCAATAACTATACTAAACTCATTAAGTAAAATTTTTGAAAAAGTAATTAATATACGAATAAGAACCTTTGTAAACAAAACAGTATGGTTTTTTAGAAAATACATTATGAATATGGCTAACTGTACATAGTATACATTATGAATATGGCTATGTACATAATGTCAAAATATAATATTTATGCTGATGATATAAATATTGCTGCTAAAGCATCCACTCTTTGTAAATAAGAAACTGTATTAAATGAGCACTTGGAAAAATTTTGTAATTGGTTGAAAGTGAAATTAATTATGAATATAAAAGAAACCAATTATATATTTTTAGGCTTGATCTGAGAAGCGGTGATGAAATTAATATAATAATTAACAATCAGAGCACATGATGTAAAATTTTTGCGAGTCACTATTGATGAAAATCTAAAATGGCATAACTACATAAAACAAATGAAAAATAGTGTAATTCCAATAGTAATGGTTATCAGAAGATCGTGGGAAGTTCCTAAAAAGTATCTAAACTCATATATAATGGACATATTTTATCCAATATTAGATATAACATAACTGGAGCCATTGCTCAAGTTTTCATCTAAAACAAATTGGTACAATAATGAATAAAGCACTAAAAATCTTATATAAGATGGATATGATATGTAGCGCAGAAAAATATATGGTGACAGAAGAATTAGATATTAATCAACTAATCTACTTCGAAAAGTGTAAATATATTCATAATATTGCAAACAAAAAACTAAATTCAAATTGGATACTAAAGAAACGAAACAAATACATAATCATAAGTTATAACACAAGGAACAGATTTAAACTAAATATACCCATAGCTAGAACGTTCACTAAACATAATAATCTGAAAAATAGCGCAGTTAAATTATATAACAATTTACCGCATTACAAAAAATGCTGAAAAGTTTAAATCATCTCTAAAAAGGCATATTAAAAATGTTAGAAAATAAGAATGAGAGCATTTATTTATAAGTTTAATTTTAGTTTAAAAAGAGCATTTATTTATAAGTTTAATTTTAGTTTAAAAATTTATTTTATATAAATGTATAATCTATATAGGTATATTATTACTATGTTCATTGTACATTAATGTAGATATTAAGATTAAGATTAGTTTAATTTGTTATACACAATGTAAAACTGTCTGAAATAAAATAAAAAAAAAAAAAAATTAGCATACGACGTAAGTGATCAATAATCGTAATAACTAGAGTTATTACCAATTCGTGTTCCATATTCCTCTGTTAGTTTGTTAAAGATTAAAAAACCATTAGTTAGTAGGTTATTAATATATGTTTTAATATTTTGATTGCTTTTTGTAGCAGATTCGGATTAATATCACCTATAAGGAATAATTTATTGTATTTATTCGTTAAATATTTAATTTTTCCCATAAATAAATTCAGGTTTGTTTCGTGTCATCTGATTGCAAAAATATTGATATTATGTTTGAGTTAACATATTTTTAATATATATGAACTTGAATTATGTTTTGATATTGATCAGTGATGTATGGCCTTAGCCTTTTTGGTGGAGTCAACACAAATTTTTAAACAATTACTAAAAGTAATTCAAATTCAAACAACTCTAAAATTCCTCCTGATTCAGAATATCACATAATACACTATATAATAAATATTCTGGAAAAGGAAATACCCTGATTTGAAGTCCAACTCTAAAGTCCCTCCTAATTCAGAATTCCGGATATAATATTCTGTAAAAGTCATTTAACTCTGATTTTGGATTCACTTCTAAAATTCCTCCTAATAAACAATCTCACATATATATATATATAAATATTCTGGAAAAAGCGTGGAAACTGCTTTTAAATCCAACTTTAAAATCCCTCCTAATTACTTTTTTTTATATATTACGTATTTAAATATTTCAACAAATAGGTCGATTTGTTGATATTAAAAATTTTCAATGCATAAAAAGACTTTATTTACTTTAAGAATTTTGCTTTTGGGAATTTTTAGCTTTATTTTTTATTGATTTACTTTATTATATTTATATGTTATGAATATACTAGACTTAGACAACAACTTAAAATTGGTATAAAAGTCTTAGCAATTATAATAATTATATGTAATGTTGTAGAGTATAAATACAAATATTAAATATATATATTATTATTATACCCTACACCTAAAGTATAGGGTATATTAATTTTGGTATGGTGTTTGTAACCACCAAAAGGAAGCGAGTTAGGTATAGACATGTATATATATTCTGAATCAGGATCACCGCCGGAGTCGATTTAGCGATGTCCGTCCGTCCGTACGCACGATAACTCAAAAAATAATGATGCTATCTTGATGAAATTTATATAGTAGGTTACTAATTACGAAAGAAAGGCTAAGTTCGAATCTGGACAAAATCCGTCCATGGGTTCGGATTCTGGAAGCTTCCGAATGATTCCGGAGCAAACGAGATTATCTCCAAAAGCAACAAAGATAGAACCTTCAAATTTTGTACAATGATGTTTCTTCCCGTTCGATTTATGTCTCTGAAATTTAAGAGGATTTGGTCCATGGGTTATCTCCAAAACCAACAAAGATATAACCTTTAAATTTGGCAGGGTGGTGTTCTTTCATGTTTTATTTAAGTCTCTGAAATGTGAGAAGATTTGGTCCATGGGTTCGGGTTTTGGAAGCTTCCGAACTAGCCCCAGAGCAAACGAGATTATCTCCAAAACCAATAAAGATAGAACCTTTAAATTTTTTATAATGATTGTTCTTCCAGTTTCATTTATGTCTCTAAAATTTAAGAGGATGTGGTCCATGGGTTTGGATTTTGGAAGCTTCCGAACGAGCCCCAGAGCAAATGAGATTATCTCCAAAAACAACAAATATATAACCTTTAAATTTGGCCGAATGGTGTTTTTTCATGTTTGATTTAGGTCTCTGAAATTTGAGAGGATTTGGCCATGGGTTTAAATTTGAAAGAATTTGAACCGTGGATTCGAATTTTGGAAGCTTCCGAACGAGCCGCAGAGCAAATGAGATTATATCCAATACGAACAAAGGTAGAACCTTTGAATTTGGTACAATGGTGTTCTTTCGTGTTTGATTTATGTTTCTGAAATTTAAGAGGTTTTGGTCCATGGGTTTGGTTTTGGAAGCCTCCGAACGAGCCCCAGAGCAAATGAGATTATCTCCAAAACCAATAAAGATATAACCTTTACTTTTGGCAGAATGGTGTTCTTTCATGTATGATTTAGGCCTCTGAAATTTGAGAGGATTTGGTCCTTGGGTTCGGATTTTGAAAGCTTCCGAACGAGCCTCAGAGCAAATGATATTATCTCCAAATGCAACAAAGATATAACCTTTAAATTAGGCAGAATGGTGTTCCTTCATGTTTGATTTATGTTTCTGAAATTTGTGAGGATTTGGTCCATGGTATCAAATCTTGGAAGCTTCTGCACGAGCCCCATAGCAAACGAGTATATCTCCACAACGAACAAAGATAGAACTTTTATTTTTAGTACAAGGGTGTTCTGTTATGTTTATGTTTTTTCTGTAAAATTGGAAACTGACATTTGAAAGAATTTGAACCATGGGCTTTGGAAACTTCCGGGCGAGCACAAGAGCAACGAGCATATCTCCAAAACCAACAAAAGTAGAACCTTTAAATTTAATAGAATGGTGTTCTGGCAAGTTTTCTTTATGTTCCTGAGATGGATTCGATGAATTGGAGTGGCAATTCGGGTAGCTGACACAAACCTCCCAAGGACTACCAATCTTCGAAAATAATTAAGATAGAAACTTAAAATTTTATACAAGGGTGTCAAGCATATCCCAAGCGGATGCCTCTTTTACGTTCTTGAATGTCGAGTTGTTCTTGAAATACGAACAGAAAAGGGAAGAAGTTCAAGCAGCTGCCAAAAACACTTATGGATTTTTAATTTAATTCGAATTATTCAGGTGTAGGGTATTAATAAGTCGGTTGCATCGACTTACTGTTACATTTACTTGTTATAGCCTAATTTAGTTATAATTCTTTTGCGCTAGTACTTTTATATAGAATGATGGTACGCCAATTCAGCTTGTAGAGTATCTTTGTTTATTAATATATTTACTTTCTTCTTTAAAGTATTTGTACAATACGACCATGTCGCCACATTGTATCGTATATGAGACATAATGTGTGCATGAAATAATAATTTAGCTGATTTAGCATCTAATATGATTCCGCTTCTTCTTATAGCGCCTAGTAATGGCATTATCTTTTTTAATATTCAAGTAACATGATCATTCCAAGATAATTTGTCATCTATTATAATATCGAGATATTTATAACTTTGTTCTCTTAAAATTACTCTGCTATCAATACAAATTTTGGGATTGATATGAGGTTTATTTAATCGTTTAAAAATCATGTACTTTGTTTTTTCAATGTTCACTGTTAATTTATTTCCATTTACCCATTTCATAAAATTTTTCAAATCCTCATTGACCAATTCTTTTAAAAACTCAGCATTTTTGCTGAATAGATGAGCAATGTATCATCAGCAAATATTTTATTATGTACATACAATAGATATAATGTAGAACGAAGAACCGACCCTTGTTGCAGTTCATAGTTATCACACGTTCATTACTACAAACTATTAATTATCATTACTATTAACTTTGGTTTTGATAAATCTGTTTTGCAAATAAGCTCTCAGTAATTCATAAGGCATGCCCTTTTATTCCCATTTTATGTAAGTAGTATAAATAAGCGAGTTCTGGCGCAGCTTTTTTAAAAGTTTTTAATGGTGCTTAAAAGTTATATATAGTAGATAAAAGAACCAATAAAATGAAATACTTAGCAGATGTAAGAACCAAATAAATATCGAAACATTATTAAACAGTTCATTTCACAAAAGTTTAATAAAAAGCTTATCGTAAAAATGCTGATTGTTAAACTTTTACGTTAAGTAAAAGTTATGTTTTAAATTAAAATTTAATATTAACGTTTAATATAATTAATAAAGTATTCGTTTCACAAAAGTTTAATATGTACAAAACTTTTACGTTAATTAAAACATGACTGTTTAATTTTAAATTTAAAAAAGCTTATCGTTTAGTATGATTAATAAAATATACATTTCATAAAAGTTTAATATGCAGAAAACTTAGATGAAATTTTATTAATTAAATAAAAAAAATTGTGTAATTGATATGTATAGATTACTATACATATGAATTTTTATACCCTACACATTAAGTATAGGGTATATTAATTTTGGTATGGTGTTTGTAACCACCAAAAGGAAGCGAGTTAGGTATAGACATGTATATATATTCTGAATCAGGATCACCGCCTGAGTCAATTTAGCGATGTCCGTCCGTCCGTCCGTCCGTCCGTACGCAGGATAACTCAAAAACTAATGATGCTATCTTGATGAAATTTATACTGTAGGTTAACAATGACTATGGTAAGGCGGGGATTGTAAATGGGCGAAATCGGACCATGCGTTCGAGTACCTCCCATACAACTTCCAAAACCGAATACGCATATCTTCGAAATTAATAAGGCTAGAAACTTAAAATTTCGTACGAGGGTGTGTTTTTCTGAATCCCTGATATCCCCAAAATTTTAGATGAATTGGAGTGGTTGTTCGGGTACCTCCCATACAAATACCAAAACCGAATAAGCATATATTCGAAATTAATAAAGATAGAAACTTCAAATTTGGTACTAGGGTGTTGTTTCCTGAACCCTGATTTGTCCAAAATTTGAGATGAATTGGAGGAGCTCTTCTGGTACCTCCCATACAACTCCCAAAACCGAACAAGCGTATTTTCCAAATTAATAAATATAGAAACTTCAAATTTGGTACTAGAGAGTTGTTTCCTGAATCCCTGATTTGTCCAAAATTTAAGATGAATTAGAATGGTTGTTCGGGTATCTGCCACACAACTGCTAAAACCAAACAAGCATATCTTCGAAATTAATAAATCTATAAACTTGAAATTTGATATAAGAATGTTCTACCCTGTTGATGTCTCTAAAATTTGAGATGAATTGGGATGGTGGTCCGCGTGCCTTCACACACTTCCCAAGACCTAACAAGCATATTTTCGAATTTAATAAAAATAGAAATCTGAAATTTTGTACAAAGGTTGTAAAAGCATTTATTTTTTTAGCTTAGTTATATTAAATACCTAACTAAAATAACTTATGGATTTTTAATTTAATTTGAATTTTTTAGGTGTAGGGTATAAATAAGTCGGTTGCATCGACTTACTGTTACTTGTTTAAATTCCTTTTAGACATATCAAATTATAAGAATAATTTATATTTAAATTTTTATACCCGTACGATAGGATCGGGTATAATAAAATTACTCCTCCGTTTGTAACACCTCGAAATAAGCGAGCTTGATGTACCTTCAAAGGTATGGATCTGATCAGAAAAAAATTCTAAGACGTTTGAGCCATGTCCGTCCGTCCGTCCGTCAGCACGCTAACTCAAAAACTAAGAAAGCTAGAATCTTGAAATTTACACAAAATATTCTGGGAGTAATTTGTAGGTTCCCTATTTTTATACTCTACACATTAAGTATAGGGTATATTAATTTTGGTATGGTGTTTGTAACCACCAAAAGGAAGCGAGTTAGGTGTATTCTGAATCAGGATCACCGCCTGAGTCGATTTAGCGATGTCCGTCCGTCCGTCCGTACGCACGATAACTCAAAAACTAATGATGCTATCTTGATGAAATTTATACTGTAGGTTAACAATGACTAAGGTAAGGCGGGGATTGTAAATGGGCGAAATCGGACCATGCGTTCGAGTACCTCCCATACAACTCCCAAAACCGAACAAGCATATCTTCGAAATTAATAAAGACAGAAACTTCAAATTTGGTACTAGGGTGTTGTTTCCTGAATCCCTGATTTGTCCAAAATTTGAGATGAATTGGTGGAGCTGTTCGGGTACTTCCCATACAACTCCCAAAACCGAACATGCATATCTTCGAAATTAATAAAGATAGGAACTTCAAATTTGATACGAGGGTGCTGTTTCCTAAATCCCTGATTTGCCTAAAATTTGAGATGAATTGGAGTGGTCGTTCGGGTACCTCCCATACAACTCCCAAAACCGAACAAGCATATCTTCGAAATTAATAAAGACAGAAACTTCAAATTTGGTACAAGGGTGTTGTTTCCTGAATCCCTGATTTGTCCAAAATTTAAGATGAATTAGAATGGCTGTTCGGGTATCTGCCACACAACTCCTACGACCAAACAAGCATATCTTCGAAATTAATAAATATATAAACTTGAAATTTGATATAAGAATGTTCTACCCTGTTGATGTCTCTATAATTTGAGATGAATTGGGGTGGTGGTCCGCGTGCCTTCACACACTTCCCAAGACCTAACAATAATATTTTCGAATTGAATAAAGATAGAAACCTGAAATTTTGTACAAAGGTTGTAACAGCATTTATTTTTTTTAGCTTGTATTAAATACCTAACTAAAATAACTTATGGATTTTTAATTTAATTTGAATGTTTTAGGTGTAGGGTATAAATAAGTCGGTTGCATCGACTTACTGTTATTTTTACTTGTTTTTGGTTGAGTTTGGACCAAAATTTAGGGTAGCTCTCGAACACCTAACTTTTAGATTCCCACATTTTTTTTGAAATAGAGCTATGAAATTTTAACTGCTGATAGATCTCACAAATATATTAATTTTATTTTTTTTATAGCCCCACCCGTTACGGAGCTACAGCTCCCCAAAGGTTCAAAAAAGCTCTATATTTAAATTGTTATAGCACAAGTTGTATAAGGTATATCTTCATTTTGAAAACGCCAAACGATTACTACTTTTATTAGCTTTAAAAGTATATATACAATAAATATATATTTGTGGCATACGGTATCTTAATTTACCGTTATGCGAAACTCAAATTTTGCAAAATCTTTTAACCCTTCTATCTTCTAAACGGTTTAAGTTGGAAACTTGAAATTTTGACAGAAGTTAGATCTTTGAAAATAAGTATGAGTTATTTCAGAAATTTTTTTTGTATCATCTCCCGTTTAGGAGCTGTAAGGGGTCAAAAACTGAAAATTTCCTATTTTTCAACACCTGTAACTTGAACACCTGTTAAAATTTTTTTGAAGTAATACACAAAACTTAAAGCTTCAACATTATACTCTTATTTCTGTTAACAACTTTTTTTAATAATATAGGGTTACTTTATAATTGACGAAAGTGTTACTTGATTTTTTCAAATTTTCTAGCAAATTTCTTCAACGAATTTTTTGCATTTTGTTTTACTCGATAATTTGAAATTGTTGAAGATATAATGCGTAGAACAAAAAAATGTAAATAAATAAACAATATAACGATTGCTTGAAGAATTTTTATTTATATGATATTGATATATATACATACTTATATAATATCATGTTTATTTACAAATCGTATATGTCACTAGTGAATGAATGATAAGAGTATATATGTGTATTATATAGCGCCGTATTTACGTACATGTATGTATTTTACTGTACTTATAAGAAATTATTCTGTTAATGGAATATTTAAATATAATATAATATAATATTTAAAATTATATTTACTATTTTGTACTACGTAAATTTAATATACATTTACCGGTTAGTATTAAATGGTACTATAGAATATTTGAAAAAGTTTTTGATTGATAATTGTTATATGGAAGGTTAGAATCTGCTTTTGAAGAATGTACATATAAACATATAGTTTGAATATATGTACAACCCATAGTACTAGAAATTATAAAATTCACCCAAATTATTTTAAAATACTAAAATATTAAAAAAATAATATTGTAAGCAGAGTGACAGGCTGTGAACATACTAACGGTTCGTACGGGTATCTAAGAGTTGACAAAGGCAACTGTATTCTTCCTCGTTTGTTATATAAAAGGAAATGGTATAAATTATCGCATTTATTACCACAGCAGCATAGATATTTTTTAAGAGACGGTGGTGATAGTTACAAATATGTAAATAAATTTGGAAAATGACAACCAAAATATAGCATGTTATTGAAAATAAAAATGATAACATAATTTACCCATCAGAGTTTTTCAAAGTTTACGGAAAGGAACTTTCAAAACTTTTAAAAATAGAGGTGTTAAGATATGTAACTTTAAAATTCAACTTAGAAGTTGTAATTTCGTTTATCAATTTCGCGTAATTGGATCGTATGGAATTGGATACCTTTTTATACCCTACACCTAAAGTATAGGGTATATTAACTTTGGTATGGTGTTTGTAACCACCAAAAGAAAGCGAGTTAGATATGGACATGTATATATATTCAGAATCAGGATCACTTCCTGAGACGATTTAACGATGTCCGTCCGTCCGTTCGCACGATAACTCAAAAACTAATAAAGCTATCTTGATGAAATTTATATAGTAGGTTACTAATTACGAAAGCATGGCAAAGTACGAATCTGGACAAAACTGGTCCATGGGTTCGGATTCTGGAAGCTTCTGAATGATTCCGGAGCAAACGAGATTATCTCCAAAACCAACAAAGATAGAACCTTTAAATTTTGTACAATGATGTTCCTTCCCGTTCGATTTATGTCTCTGAAATTTAACAGGATTTGGTCAATGGGTTTGGATTTTGGAAGCTTCCGAACGAGCCCCAGAGCAAACGAGATTATCTTCAAAATCAACAAAGATAGAACATAATACAATATATATAATACAAGTTATAGTTAGCTTAGGAATACTATTTAAAATTAGGAAATAATTAAAAAAATGAGAATATCTCCAAAACCAAAAAAGATATAACATTCAAATTTGTTAGAGTGGTGTTCTTTCATGTTTTATTTAAGTCTCTAAAATTTAAGAGGATTTGGTCCATGGGTTCGGATTTTGGAAGCTTCCGAACGAGCCCCAGAGCAAACGAGATTATCTCCAAAATCAACAAAGATAGAACCTGTAAATTTTGTACAATGACGTTCCTTCCCGTTCGATTTATGTCCCCGAAATTTAAGAGGATTTGGTCCATGGGTTTGGATTTTAGAAGCTTCCAAACGAGCACCAGAACAAATGAGATTATCTCCAAAACCAACAGTAGGTATTGAGGCACTTGAGCCTGGGAATCAAATGAGCCATATTGCACGAAAAGGGGATTCCATAAACCATATGGCACAGGAAGTGATAAGGTATCATATTACATAATTGTGGTTTTTCCGGTTGAGTGATTTCCGGTTTGTTGTTTTTCCGCTTGAGTGATTTTGAGGAATGTTGTAGGGATGTTGAGTGTGGGAATTCTGTAAGGTGATTGATTTTAGAGGTGTGGGGATTCCCTGTGTGAGAGTATTGACCTAGAGGGTATTATTTGTGTGAGATATAATTGACCTATAGGGAATGGAATATCTTTTTATTTATTGTGGTTGTGATTTCAAGTACTTAAGCGTGGGAATTCTGGAAGGTGAATGACCTTTGAGATATGGGAAGTTCCTTGTGTGAGAGATAATAGGGAATTCCTTGGGAATTCTGGAAGGTCATTGACCTTTGAGATATGGGAGGTTCCTTGTGTGAAAGATTATAGGAAATTCCTTATTTATGATGGTATTGATTTTAAGTGTGGGAATTCTGGAAGGTCATTTGGACACTGGAAGGAACGTTGAGTTGTGGGAATTCCCTGTGTATAAGATTATTGGCCTCAATGAAATTTCTTGTGTGAGAGATTATTAACCTATAGGAAATTCCCTGTGTGTGAGAATATTGGTCTACGCATTGACCGAAGCAGGGAATTCCTTGTGAGAAAGAGATAGCATAATGGTCTGTTCGGTTCAGTATTAAGTGTATTAGTATTGATTGAGTCTTCTATTTGTGAAAATTTTGTTGAATAAAATGTAAAGAAAATTTTAAAAACTGAAAAAACTGAATTACAAGAAGATTTGAACCGGGGTACCGATTCGCAATAAAGAATTTTATTAAAGTGAAGTCTTTAACCGCTAGGCTATATAGTTAATTGTATGTTATGTGTTTATTTTCGTTTATAAATGTAGGGTTGATTAAAAACTTAGTATATGTGGATTATAGGAATAAATTTAAAATAAGTTATTGTTTTCTTATGAACTTATAATATGTAGAAAATGTTCCGCTTGAGTGATTTTGCTTTATGTTATTCTTGTGGTTGGATAAGATACAATGTTGCAGGTTTTAAATATAATACTAAGTGTGTTGTTATTTGTACCTATAAAGTAATGCGCACAACGCAGGTGATTTAAATGTAAAATGAAAAAGGATTAATTTTGCAAAATAAAATTAGGGTGTGTTCCACTTGAGTGATTTTGCTTTATGTTATTCTTGAGGTTGGATAAGATACAATGTTGCTTTATGTTATTCTTGTTGTTTGTTAAGTTAAGTCCTTTTTTTTGTTTTAAAAAAATATAGGTAATTTTATTTAGTGTCTGTAATGAGATACATAACTAACTAAAATAAAAAAGTATTAAGTTTTTTTATTCTTATGAAACAATGTTGCAGATAATAAATATAATACGGAGGGTGCAGTAATGCGTTAGTAATTTTAAAGTAAAATAAAAAAGCAGGTGTTTGGCAGGTGTTTGATTTTAGTTTGATCTTTTTTTTTTTTAAAAAAAGATAGTTTATCATGACTGTTTATCATGATTGTTGAACTCAGTAATATGTATGATGAGTGTGTACTAAGTAATGGTAATTTTAAAAAGTAAAATGAAAAAAGGGATTAATTTTGCATGAGTAATATTGAACTTGACCCAGTTTTGATTGAAAACAAAACAGTAAAAGCAGAATGAAAAAGAAGTATATATAATATGTGTATGTCAAAATATTATCGATCTTGACCTTGATCTTGAATTAATTATTTTTCTGATCTGAAATGCAATCTATAAAAAAAGTTTAAAGAGCAGAGTGGTAAATGTATTAATTCTTTATGCTTTACCTATTTGCTGTAAAAATAAAATTATTTAAATAAAGAAAAAAGATAATTTTTTTTTGTAAAATGTAATTTTTATTGTTATTTTTAAAATTTTTACATTATTAGATTCAGTTCGTTATTTTTTAGTACAAAACTGAATGTACCTTTATTTATTTCTATTAAATTTATATTATTTTGAAAAAATGTGTTATATTTTTCAGGATCAAAAAAGATGTGATTTCTCAGATCAAATATCCATTTAACACCAAATGGAGTTTTAGATGATCGTGCACCTGTAATTTTGTATTTTTCGCCCTGTTTCAGATCAATCCATCTCAAAATGGGTTTCCTATCGCTTTTGTTTAATTTGTTGAAATTCTCCATTATAATATTTGATTGTGTTTCTCCCCTTTTCTTTTTTTCTGTGGGTTGTGTTTGCTGCTGATCAGATGGTCGTTTGTTGGAAAGTAATTGTAAATCTATTTTTTGAAATAGATCTTTATCAAGATTAAATAATTCCTCAGTAGGTTGTTTTTGCTGTTGTTGATGTTGTTGTTGTTGTATATGCTGTTGTTGTTGTTGTTGATTTTTCTTCCTCAGGTTTTTTATTTTTACCGCTCTTGGCTGACTTGCTGGTATAATTTCTGTGCTGCTGGACAACGGTAAAAATGTTGATGCTATTGAAAAGATTTGCCCATTGGGCATTTCTTCCTCGAGTTTTCCGGTAAATAATATTTCATCGTCTGTGTTTACTTGTATTACCTCTTCATCGTTATTATCTTTCTTAAAAATTTGGTTGATTTCTTCTTGAAAATTAATTTTTTTTTTGTTGTTTTACTTTTAGTTAGCTGCTGTATAGATGTCAGTTCTGAAACTAATATATTTTTAAGAATGTTGTCTTATTTATAGTTTGAAATTTTTCTTAATTTTTTTCTTTTTTTTTGTTCAAATTAGTATTTGAATATAACTACTACTACTACAACTACTGCTATGTATATTATATTAAAAAACTTGAATAATTTATTATTTAATTATTATTTAAACTATAACATACCGTTAAAATTGATACAGTTTGCTCAGATCAAAAAACAAGTGTAGATATTTTTTATTATCGTTCATAAATATTCAAGAGAAAATATAAATTTAAAATGTCAAAGAAAGTTTTTTTAACCCGTTATTCGAACACAAACAGCAGTGCGGAAGCTGTTTCAACGGTATCCGAGTCGCGCGCTGAAGTTATTTTGCCGGTAATCGCACCTCGTTACAGAATTCTAAACGAATCGGAATATAATTTTAGGCGGTTTAACTTACGTGCGGTAAAAAAGGAATTCCAAATTAACGACGTCCCGGAGGGAGCCGAGCCCACTGGGTGGATTAAAAATGTGGTAGCAGAAATTGTTTCGGATTCCTTGGAAAATCTTCGACCAACTGATAAAGTTGGTATATCGTTTTGTGCGGGAGTATTTGAACGAGGACCTGGATGGATTAGTTTCAGAAATGCTTCTGAAATAAAATTTGAAGACGTTTGGGACATGATTTCGAAAATATTCCAGAGTAATTCGGAAGGGTTGAGTACACAACTATTTATCATAAATGTATCATCTATCTGATTACCACAGGGTCAGGGTAGACCAAATAAATATAATTCAATTGATGAACTGCATACTGAAAAGTATGCAGAGCCGCTCTATTGCTCGCATTTTAAATAAGGATAGTTTATGTTTACCTCGTGCATTAGTTGTAGCAATTGCACATGTAAATAAAGACCCCAAATATAGGAATATAAGAAAAAATACAAGAAAAGTACAAACTTTGAAAGCAGTATCTTTGGTGAATGACTGCAATATAAACATTCCATCAGAAGGATGTGGAATTCCAGAGCTTCGAATTTTTCAAATTTTTTTAAATAATTATAAGATCGCTGTATATAAACCCAACACAAAAGGAAGGGAGCTAATTTTTGAAGGGGCAAGTTGTGCGGAGAAAAATTTAATTTATTATATGCAAATTGACATTATGACGTGATAACCTCACTGACTGGAGCTTTTTGCTGTAGCTACTATTGTGAAGATTGTTATATTCCTTATAACACCAGAAATGCTCATAGATGTGGGGGAACATGTCTCCAGTGTCAGCAATCACCTAAATGTTCTCCAAAATTTTTAGATATTTTGTGTAACGATTGCAATAGGAATTTTAGAGGACAACAATGTTTTGATAATCATAAAACATCGTCAAGTGCTGATAAAAATTCCATATGTAAAAATGTATGTCGTTGTACTCGATGCCTAACATACATTTCATCAAGAGAACACTTTTGTGGAGAATTCTTTTGCAAATTATGCAATATATTTGTTCCCGAAGATCACTAATGTTATATACAACAAGATAAAAGGACCCCAAAATTAAAAGACACTTTATACGTATTTTACAATTTGGAGAGCCGCCAGGAAAAAATAGTGGGGGAAAAAAGGATTTATTCAGATCAAATTGAAAAAATAAAACAACACGAACCAAACCTATTTGTATATGAGAAAAGATGTGATAAATGCTGAGTAATTAATAATCTTGCATTTTGTGATAAATGTAAGTTTGGATTAACAATTATAAGAGAAAAAGATGTAGTAGCAAGATTTTTAAAAGATATCTGAAAGTTAAGTAAAGAATTTAAAAAGGTGGTGGTAATAGCGCACAATGGCCAGGCATATGATCATCAATTTATTTTAAATTTTATTTTATTAAATACTAATTTAACTCCTGAACTGATTATGCGTGGAACAAAAATAATACTCCTACAGCTTGATAACGTAAAATTTATAGATTCTTTAAACTATTTTCCGATGGCTCTTTCAAAACTTCCAAAAGCGTTCGATTTACCAGATAAATTTAAAAAAGGATATTTTCCACATCTTTTCATTGTCACAGAAAATGAGAATTACATCGGAAAATTACCTGCAATAAAGTATTACAGTCCGAATACTATGAAAACTGAAGATCGTGAAATATTTCTTGATTGGTACAAAAAAAATAAGAATGAAGAGTTTAACATGCAACGTTACATTGTAGATTACTGTATAAATGATGTAAAAATATTAACAGAAGCATGCATACAATTTAGACAGCATTTTCTTAATGAATGTAATGTGGAACCGTTTCTAGAAGCGACTACTATAGCATCATCCTGTAACTTGGTATTTAGACGTAATTTTCTTCAACCTAAAACAATTGGATTAATTCCAAAAAATGGATACAGGTTAACAGATAGCCAATCTAAAGAAGCTATTCAGTGGTTGATTTTAGAGGAAGAAAAACGAAAAATTAATATTAAACAAGCAGTCAATGGGCAAGAAGCAATAATCGCTGGTGTAAAGGTTGATGGTTATTGTGAACAAACTAAACAATTTTTTGAATTTCATGGATGTTATTATCATGGTCATCCTATATGTTTACTAAATAACCACGACAAACCTTTAATGATGATGATCCAAATGACACCTTAAATCTGAGATATGAAAGAACAACCGCAAAAAGTGAAAGACTAAGAAAATTTGGCTATGAAGTTATTGAAATGTGGGCCTTTGAATTTAAAAGGCAGTTAACAGAAAAAGAAAAAAATTACATTGTTTCACATCCCCTTACACAACATGCTCCACTAAATCCACGAGATGCTCTTTACGGAGGACGTACGGGGAATACTTACACTTATTATAAATGTGAAGAAGGTAAAAAAATCAGGTACATAGATGTATGTTCACTATATCCGTGGGTTTGTAAGTATGGAAAATTTCTTGTTGGACATCCGAAAGTTCATATTAATAATTTTAATATAGATTTGAAAAACACAAACTTGCAAGGTCTTATAAAATGCAAAATTCTACCACCTGAACTTTTGCTTCATCCTGTTTTACCAATGAAACAAAACAACAAACTAATATTTTCATTGTGTCGAAGCTGTAGTGATAATAAAATTCAAGAGGAATTCTGCAATCATTCTATAGATGAAAGAACTTTAATGGGTACTTGGGTGATAGATAAAGTGGTGAAAGCTCTTGAAAAGGGTTATAAATTACAACAAATTTATGAAATATGGGAATATTCGATACTTCAATATAATAAAGAATTGAAAATTGATGGTTTATTCACAAAAATGATGAATAAATTCTTAAAAATGAAACAACAAGCTTCAGGTTGGCCAATAAGTGCTTAACACAAGAAGATAAGGTTAAATATCTTGAGGATTTCTTTAAAAATGAAGATATTAAATTAGAGTATGCTGAAATAAATAGTAATTCTGGTTTAAGATCTCTCACTAAGTTGATGTTAAATTCATTTTGGGGAAAATTTGGGCAGCGTGAAAATCAACAAAAACTGTGATTATAAATAAACCACAAGTACTATATGAGATGCTGACAAATCCTTCAATAGAGGTGTGTCATATTTTAGCAATAAACGAGGAAAATATTGTGATAAATTGGCAATACAAAGAAGAGGTGGCGGATTCCATACCAACGGTAAACGTTTGTATTGCAGCATATACAAGCTTCAGGTTGGCCAATAAGTGCTTAACACAAGAAGATAAGGTTAAATATCTTGAGGATTTCTTTAAAAATGAAGATATTAAATTAGAGTATGCTGAAATAAATAGTAATTCTGGTTTAAGATCTCTCACTAAGTTGATGTTAAATTCATTTTGGGGAAAATTTGGGCAGCGTGAAAATCAACAAAAACTGTGATTATAAATAAACCACAAGTACTATATGAGATGCTGACAAATCCTTCAATAGAGGTGTGTCATATTTTAGCAATAAACGAGGAAAATATTGTGATAAATTGGCAATACAAAGAAGAGGTGGCGGATTCCATACCAACGGTAAACGTTTGTATTGCAGCATATACAACAACACAGGCTCGTCTTAAATTGTATTCATATTTGGAAAATTTAGGTGATAGAGTTCTGTACTATGATACAGATTCTGTTATATATGTAAGTAGAGAAGGAGAATATGAACCACCAACAGGAGAATTCATTGGTGATATGACCGATGAACTGGAAAGTTATGGTTCCGGAAGCTTTATTACGGAGTTTGTCAGCGGAGGTCCTAAAAATTATGGGAATTTGCCTTAATTATACAACATTCAACAGGTGAATTTCAACACAATTAAGGATGCTATACTAAATATAGAAAACACGGAAGATATACGTATTTTTTCAAATAATATTCGTAGAACAGAACAACATGAAGTTGTAACAGTACCTGGTATTAAAAAATATAGACCAAAAGCTGAAAAAAGAAATTTTCTCGAAGATCACAGTTCCGTTCCGTGTGGTTATAAAAGAGCAAGATTAGAATAGCAGAAAATAAGTTCCTGAATGCTGAAATTAAAAGTAAAAAAAATCAAATATTGTACAATAAATTTTATTATGTAAATAAATAGTAAAATTAATGTTAATTCAAATTATATCTTTTTTATTTATCCAAGAATTATGTGAATTATTAAATCCTAACCATTTAACATATACTTTTTTTCCTTCCCTTTTTAGGACTTTTTCTACAAGGTAAGTATCAGAATCTTTTACAGGTGTTAGTTCTGGTTCATAAAATCCACCAGAAATTAAAGTATTTGTATGATCAGTCAAATTGTATGTTACAGGAGCAGTATTGTTAACTTTCAATATTTTAAAAATTTCAGTTGACCAATTGGGGTGATAGCCTTTTTCAAATATACCTTTGTTTTTACTTACTCTGACATAGTCTCCGACTTTATATTTCCTTTTTTGAAAAATTTTAGGTTGTGTATAAACCATTTTTAATATATTTTTTCATTTTTCTTTGATACTTTTCCAGGTGGTAATTTAATTGTTTTATGAGGAGTAGAATTGTATTTTTTTAACAGAGAATATAGAATAGAAATCCAATTATAGTTTCCTTGCATATTGAATTTTTGCCACCTAAATTCACCTAAATTTTCCAAATATGAATACAATTTAAGACGAGCCTGTGTTGTTGTATATGCTGCAATACAAACGTTTACCGTTAGTATGAAATCCGCCACCTCTTCTTTGTAGTGCCAATTTATCACAATATTTTCCCCGTTTATTGCTAAAATATGACACACCTCTATTGAAGGATTTGTCAGCATCTCATATAGTACTTGTGGTTTATTTATAATCACAGTTTTTTGTTGATTTTCACGCTGCCCAAATTTTCCCCAAAATGAATTTAACATCAACTTAGCAAGAGATCTTAAACCAGAATTACTATTTATTTCAGAATACTCTAATTTAATATCTTCATTTTTAAAGAAATCCTCAAGATATTTATCTTTATCTTCTTGTGTTAAGCACTTATTGGCCAACCTGAAGCTTGTTGTTTCATTTTTAAGAATTTATTCATCATTTTTGTGAATAAACCATCAATTTTCAATTCTTTATTATATTGAAGTATCGAATATTCCCATATTTCATAAATTTGTTGTAATTTATAACCCTTTTCAAGAGCTTTCACCACTTTATCTATCACCCAAGTACCCATTAAAGTTCTTTCATCTATAGAATGATTGCAGAATTCCTCTTGAATTTTATTATCACTACAGCTTCGACACAATGAAAATATTAGTTTGTTGTTTTGTTTCATTGGTAAAACAGGATGAAGCAAAAGTTCAGGTGATAGAATTTTGCATTTTATAAGACCTTGCAAGTTTATTAATATGAACTTTCGGATGTCCAACAAGAAATTTTCCATACTTACAAACCCACGGATATAGTGAACATACATTTATGTACCTGATTTTTTCATCTTCTTCACATTTATAATAGGTGTAAGTATTCCCCGTACGTCCTCCGTAAAAAGCATCTCGTGGATTAAGTGGAGCATGTTGTGTAAGAGGATGTGAAACAATGTAATTTTTTTCTTTTTCTGTTAACTGCTTTTTAAATTCACAGGCCCACATTTCAATAACTTCATAGCCAAATTTTCTTAGTCTTTCACTTTTTGCGGTTGTTCTTTCATATCTCAGATTTAAGGTGTCATTTGGATCATCATCATTTAAAGGTTCGTCGCGGTTATTTAGTAAACATATAGGATGACCATGATAATAACATCCATGAAATTCAAAAAATTGTTTAGTTTGTTCACAATAACCATCAACCTTTACACCAGTGATTATTGCTTCTTGCCCATTGACTGCTTGTTTAATATTAATTTTTCGTTTTTCTTCCTCTAAAATCAACCACTGAATAGCTTCTTTAGATTGGCTATCTGTTAACCTGCATCCATTTTTTGGAATTATTCCAATTGTTTTAGGTTGAAGAAAATTACGTCTAAATACCAAGTTACAGGATGATGCTATAGTAGTCGCTTCTAGAAACGGTTCCACATTACATTCATTAAGAAAATGCTGTCTAAATTGTATGCATGCTTCTGTTAATATTTTTACATCATTTATACAGTAATCTACAATGTCACGTTGCATGTTAAACTCTTCATTCTTATTATTTTCGTATCAATCAAGAAATATTTCACGATCTTCAGATTTCATAGTATTCGGACTGTAATACTTTATTGCAGGTAATTTTCCGATATAATTCTCATTTTCCGTGACGTTGAAAAGATGTGGAAAATATCCTTTTTTAAATTTATCTGGTAAATCGAACGCTTTTGGAAGTTTTGAAAGAGCCATCGGAAAATAGTTTAAAGAATCTATAAATTTTACGTTATCAAGCTGTAGGAGTATTATTTTTGTTCCACGCATAATCAGTTCAGGAGTTAAATTAGTATTTAATAAAATAAAATTTAAAATAAATTGATGATCATATGCCTGGCCATTGTGCGCTATTACCACCACCTTTTTAAATTCTTTACTTAACTTTCAGATATCTTTTAAAAATCTTGCTACTACATCTTTTTCTCTTATAATTGTTAATCTAAACTTACATTTATCACAAAATGCAAGATTATTAATTACTAAGCATTTATCACATCTTTTCTCATATACACATAGGTTTGGTTCGTGTTGTTTTATTTTTTCAATTTGATCTGAATAAATCCTTTTTTCTCCCACTATTTTTTCTGGCAGCTCTCCAAATCGTAAAATACGTATAAAGTGTCTTTTAATTTTGGGGTCCTTTTATCTTGTTGTATATAACATTGGTGATCTTCGGGAACAAATATATTGCATAATTTGCAAAAGAATTCTCCACAAAAGTGTTCTCTTGATGAAATGTATGTTTTTAGGCATCGAGTACAACGACATACATTTTTACATATGGAATTTTTACCAGCACTTGACGATGTTTTATGATTATCAAAACATTGTTGTCCTCTAAAATTCCTATTGCAATCGTTACACAAAATATCTAAAAATTTTGGAGAACATTTAGGTGATTGCTGACACTGGAGACATGTTCCCCCACATTTATGAGCATTTCTGGTGTTATAAGGAATATAACAATCTTCACACTAGTAGCTACAGCAAAAAGCTCCAGTCAGTGAGGTTATCACTTCATAATGTCCATTTGCATATAATAAATTTAATTTTTTCTCCGCACAACTTGCCCCTTCAAAAATTAGCTCCCTTCCTTTTGTGTTGGGTTTATATACAGCGATCTTATAATTATTTAAAAAAATTTGAAAAATTCGAAGCTCTGGAATTCCACATCCTTCTGATGGAATGTTTATATTGCAGTCATTCACCAAAGATACTGCTTTCAAAGTTTGTACTTTTCTCGTATTTTTTCTTATATTCCTATATTTGGGGTCTTTATTTACATGTGCAATTGCTACAACTAATGCACGAGGTAAACATAAACTATCCTTATTTAAAATGCGAGCAATAGAGCGGCTCTGCATACTTTTCAGTATGCAGTTCATCAATTAAATTATATTTATTTGGTCTACCCTGACCCTGTGGTAATCAGATAGATGATACATTTATGATAAATAGTTGTGTACTCAACCCTTCCGAATTACTCTGGAATATTTTCGAAATCATGTCCCAAACGTCTTCAAATTTTATTTCAGAAGCATTTCTGAAACTAATCCATCCAGGTCCTCGTTCAAATACTCCCGCACAAAACGATATACCGACTTTATCAGTTGGTCGAAGATTTTCCAAGGAATCCGAAACAATTTCTGCTACCGCATTTTTAATCCACCCAGTGGGCTCGGCTCCCTCCGGGACGTCGTTAATTTGGAATTCCTTTTTTACCGCACGGAAGTTAAACCGCCTAGAATTATATTCCGATTCGTTTAGAATTCTGTAACGAGGTACGATTACCGGCAAAATAACTTCAGCGCGCGACTCGGATACCGTTGAAACAGCTTCCGCACTGCTGTTTGTGTTCGAATAACGGGTTAAAAACTCTTTCTTTGACATTTTAAATTTATATTTTTTCTTGAATATTTATGAACGATAATAAAAAATATCTACACTTGTTTTTTGTTCTGAGCAAACTGATCAATTTTAGCGGTATGTTATAGTTTAAATAATTATTAAATGATAAATTATTCAAGTTTTTTAATATAAAATAAATGGCAGTAGTTATAGTAGTAGTAGTTATATTCAAATACTACAAATTTGAACAAAAAAAAAAAAAATTAGAAAAATTTCAAACTATAAATAAGACAACATTCTTAAAAATATATTAGTTTCAGAACTGACATCTATACAGCAGCTAACTAAAAGTAAAACAACAAAAAAAAAAATTAATTTTCAAGAAGAAATCAACCAAATTTTTAAGAAAGATAATAACGATGAAGAGGTGATACAAGTAAACACAGACGATGAAATATTATTTACCGGAGAACTCGAGGATGAAATGCGCAATGAGCATATCTTTTCAATAGCGTCAACATTTTTACCGTTGTCCAGCAGCACAGAAATTATACCAGCAAGTCAGCCAAGAGCGGTAAAAATAAAAAACCTGAGAAAGAAAAATCAACAACAACAACAACAGCATATACAACAACAACAAAGCATATACAACAACAACAACATCAACAACAGCAAAAACAACCTACTGAGAAATTATTTAATCTTGATAAAGATCTATTTCAAAAAATAGATTTACAATTACTTTCCAACAAACAACCATCTGATCAGCAGCAAACACAACCCACAGAAAAAAAGAAAAGGGGAGAAACACAATCAAATATTATAATGGAGAATTTCAACAAATTAAACAAAAGCGATAGGAAACCCATTTTGAGATGGATTGATCTGAAACAGGGCGAAAAATACAAAATTACAGGTGCACGATCATCTAAAACTCCATTTGGTGTTAAATGGATATTTGATCTGAGAAATCACATCTTTTTTGATCCTGAAAAATATAACACATTTTTTCAAAATAATATAAATTTAATAGAAATAAATAAAGGTACATTCAGTTTTGTACTAAAAAATAACGAACTGAATCTAATAATGTAAAAATTTTAAAAATAACAATAAAAATTACATTTTACAAAAAAAAATTATCTTTTTTCTTTATTTAAATAATTTTATTTTTACAGCAAATAGGTAAAGCATAAAGAATTAATACATTTACCACTCTGCTCTTTAAACTTTTTTTATAGATTGCATTTCAGATCAGAAAAATAATTAATTCAAGATCAAGGTCAAGATCGATAATATTTTAACATACACATATTATATATACTTCTTTTTCATTCTGCTTTTACTGTTTTGTTTTCGATCAAAACTGGGTCAAGTTCAATATTACTCATGCAAAATTAATCCCTTTTTTCATTTTACCTTTTAAAATTACCATTACTTAGTACACACTCATCATACATATTATTGAGTTCAACAATCTTATAGTCATGATAAACTATAAGATTGTTGAACTCAATAATATGTATGATGAGTGTGTACTAAGTTTTTTTTTTTAAAAAAAAAAAAGATCAAACTAAAATCAAACACCTACCAAACACCTGCTTTTTTATTTTACTTTAAAATTACTAACGCATTACTGCACCCTCCGTATTATATTTATTATCTACAACATTGTTTATCATAAGAATAAAAAAACTTAATACTTTTTTATTTTAGTTAGTTAGGTTCTCATTACAGACACTAAATAAAATTACCTATATTTTTTTAAAACAAAAAAAAAGGACTTAACTTAACAAACAACAAGAATAACATAAAGCAACATTGTATCTTATCCAACCTCAAGAATAACATAAAGCAAAATCACTCAAGTGGAACACACCCTAATTTTATTTTGCAAAATTAATCCTTTTTCATTTTACATTTAAATCACCTGCGTTGTGCGCATTACTTTATAGGTACAAATAACAACACACTTAGTATTATATTTAAAACCTGCAACATTGTATCTTATCCAACCACAAGAATAACATAAAGCAAAATCACTCAAGCGGAACATTCTCTATATATTATAAGTTCATAAGAAAACAATAACTTATTTTAAATTTATTCCTATAATCCACATATACTAAGTTTTTAATCAACCCTACATTTATAAACGAAAATAAACACATAACATACAATTAACTATATAGCCTAGCGGTTAAAGACTTCACTTTAATAAAATTCTTTATTGCGAATCGGTACCCCTGTTCAAATCTTCTTGCAATTCAGTTTTTTCAGTTTTTAAAATTTTCTTTACATTTTATTCAACAAAATTTTCACAAATAGAAGACTCAATCAATACTAATACACTTAATACAGAACCGAACAAACTATTATGCTATCTCTTTCTCACAAGGAATTCCCTGCTTCGGTCAATGCGTAGACCAATATTCTCACACACAGGGAATTTCCTATAGGTCAATAATCTCTCACACAAGAAATTTCATTGAGGCCAATAATCTTATACACAGGGAATTCCCACAACTCAACGTTAATGACCTTCCAGAATTCCCACACTTAAAATCAATACCATCATAAATAAGGAATTCCCTATAATCTTTCACACAAGGAACTTCCCATATCTCAAAGGTCAATGACCTTCCAGAATTCCCAAGGAATTCCCCATTATCTCTCACACAAGGAACTTCCCATATCTCAAAGGTCATTCACCTTCCAGAATTCCCACGCTTATGTACTTGAAATCACAACCACAATAAATAAAAAGGTATTCCATTCCCTATAGCTCAATTATATCTCATACAAATAATACCCTCTAGGTCAATACTCTCACATAGGGAATCCCCACACCTCTAAAATCAATCACCTTACGGAATTCCCACACTCAACATCCCTACAACATTCCTCAAAATCACTCAAGCGAAAAAACAACAAACCGGAAATTACTCAACCGGAAAAACAACAAACCGGAAATCACTCAACCACAATTATGTAATATGATACCTTATCACTTCCTGTGCCATATGGTTTATGGAATCCCCTTTTCGTGCGATATGGCTCATTTGGTTCCCAGGCTCAAGTGCCCCAATACCTACTACCAACAAAGATAGAACCTTTATTTTTAGTACAAGAGTGTGCTGTTATGTTTCCTTTTCTATAAAATTTGAAACTGACATTTGAAAGAATTTGAACCATGGATTCGTATTTTGGAAACTTCCGAACGAGCCCCAGAGCAAACGAGATTATCTCCAAAACCAACAAAGATAGAACCTTAAAATTTTTTACAATGATGTTCCTTCCCGTTTGATTTATATCTCTGAAATTTAAGAGGATATGGTCTATGGGTTTGAATTTTGGAGGCTTCCGAACGAGCCCCAGAGCAAATGAGATTATCTCCAAAAACAACAAAGATATAACCTTTGAATTTGGCAGAATGATGTTCTTTCATATTTGATTTAGATCTCTGAAATTTGAGAGAATTTGGTCCATGGGTTCGGATTTTGGAAGCTTCCGATCGAGCCTCAGAGCAAATGATATTATCTCCACAACCAACAAAGATAGAACTTTTATTTTTATTTTTAGTACAAGAGGTGTTCTGTTATGTTTCTTTTTCAGTAAAATTGGAAACTGACATTTGAAAGAATTTGAACCATGGGTTTGTATTTTGGAAACTTCCGGACGATCACAAGAGCAACGAGCATATCTCCAAAACCAACAAAAGTGGAACCTTTAAATTTAGTACAATGGTGTTATGGCATGTTTTCTTTATGTTCCTGAGATGGATTCGATGAATTGGAGTGGCAATTCGGGTACCTGACACACACCTCCCAAGGACTGACAATCTTCGAAATTAATAAAGATAGAAACTTAAAATTTTTTACAAAGGTGTCAAGCATATCAAAAGTGGATGCATCTTTTCCTGAAATTCGAGTTGAATAAGACAGAAAAGGGAAGAAGTTCAAGCAGCTGCCAAAAAAACTTATGGATTTTTAATTTAATGCGAATTATTCAGGTGCAGGGTATTAATAAGTCGGTTGCATCGACTTACTGTTACATTTACTTGTTTCCTGATTAACTTGGTATAACCTGTATAACGCCTGTATAAACCTGTATAACGCATTATATTAAGTTAGTTTAATAAAAAAAAAGAACAAAGTAAAAAGTAGTTTCAAGGTGCAGTTTAAGATAATATTTTTGAACAATTACATTTTGAACATTACATTTAAACTTATAAACTGACATTTTTAACCTTTTTTTTTACGGTAGGTTATTGATTGAAAGAGAAAAAGATTTTGTCAATAAATTTTAAAGAAGTAAAAATAACAAAAGTAAAAGGGTCAATAAGATTAAATTATATTAAAATTTTTTAAATTATATATTTATATTATATAGTTTAATAAAAAATAAATAAATAAATAATAACAAAAGTGAAAAAAAGTAGTTTAAAATTCTAGTTAAAGTTAAATGTAAAATCGAAAGTTTGTTTACATTTTTGTTTGTACTTTATCTTTGTTAAATTTTGATTATAGGTACATAAAAATTTTCATTTTTAGTAGAAATTTAAAAAAACAAGCATAAAAATAAATAGTAGGTACGTTTAATAATACAGGTTTTGATTAAGTTTTTAAAATTGGAAAAACAATTGGAAAAATTGGAAAGTTTAGTTTAAAATTGGAAAAAAACAACAACAAAAAATCATTAATTACTTAATTTATGTGTTATGCAGAATCGATGCAGTATCTGTAAAAATGAGTGAAAAAAAATTTGTATTAAAAATTCAATATGTTATGCTGAAAATTTATGGAAATTTACATAAAAACATAATTCGTATATAATTATATACATAGGTTTCGTTTGATCTGATTTAATAAACCTGGCACAAACTGTCATCAATCATTTAAAGTGATTTAATAAACCTGAAAAATTAAACCAATATTTTTTTTATAAATATTACATAGGCTTTTATTTTTACTATATTAGTACTGTGATAGTACTCGTGTACTCATTGAAAAAATTGAATCAAAAAACATAAATAATATAT
The DNA here is from genome assembly GCA_947095535.1 of Poecilobothrus nobilitatus. Taxonomy (NCBI): domain Eukaryota; kingdom Metazoa; phylum Arthropoda; class Insecta; order Diptera; family Dolichopodidae; genus Poecilobothrus; species Poecilobothrus nobilitatus. The sequence continues at coordinate 158,404,876 of OX352774.1, read as the reverse complement.
AAATAAAAAATATGGCTAAAAAAATTATTATGTCAAAGTTTCTAAAATCTCTCGCAGTGCTTCCGTCTGGTTCAAGAGCGTACTATTCGTTGACGCGATACATTGTAAAAGAAAATGTAACACGGGTTAAACGGTTCAATGTACTCGGTAAAAATATTACATGTGACGTATTACCGGTTCCTAATGAAATTGAACCAGTAACTTGGATAAATGATGCTGTTAGAGAAGTAGTAGTAGAAGCAACAAGGGAATTAGAACCTACGGATCTAGTAGTTGCTAGAGCCAATGTAGATAAGAATCCTGAAAATACTAAAATAAGAATTCATGAACAATACTCATGAACTCATAAGTAATGTACAAGTACAAATTCCTTTAGAGGGATGTGGCATACCAGAGCTTCAACAGTTTCAGTAATATCTGAAAGGATACAAAATTACTGTATTCCTATACGCAAGTAAAGGAAGACATACTGTACTTATAGGGTGTGATGATGGTAAAGGTCTCAATCTATTGTATTATGAAGGGCATTACAACGTCATAACTTCATTTACTTTGCTCATCTTATTGTCGTGCTTTTTGCTCATCTTATTATTGCTTTTTGCTCATCTTATTATCGTGAGCTTTGTCATGTTCCTTACAAAAATAAATATGATCATAGATGTATTAAGACTTCTCCTCAATGCCAACAATTTCCCATTTGTTCATCAAACGTTTGCAATATATTATGTAAAGATTGCAATCGAAAATTTAGAGATCAACAGTGTTTTGATAATCACATTGCTTCCAGTTCAGTAATGAGAAAACATCTTTGCGAACAAATAAAGAAATGTTCTTACTGCTTAAAAGTTCACAAAACTGTAAGACAACATACATGTAACGAATATTTTTGCAAAGTTTGCAATAAGCATGTGTCGCTAGATAATTTATGTTATATTCAACAAAATTTAAGGCAGCCCCAATTGAAGGATTTTTTTATATATCATTTATGATTTAGAGACACAACAAGAAAAAAAATTTCGAGAAAAAATTATAAAAGAAAATCAAAAAGAAATCAAACTACATGAGCCAAACTTGTGTGTTTTTGAGTAAAGATGTGATTTATGTATTAATGATTATTCCCTACATTTTTGCCAGAAATGTAAATTTAAACGAACTGTAATTAAAGAAGGAAATAATATAAAACAGTTTCTTTCGCATATATTGGAGCCAAGAAAAAAAATTAAAAGCGTTGTTGTGATTGCTTTCAATGGACAATCTTTTGACCATCAATTTATAAAAATTTTTTTATTGGAACAAACAGATATAAAACTAAAATTGATTATGCGAGGTAATAAAATAATTATGATGTTGATGTTGAACGTCAAATTCATAGATTCAATCAATTACTTTCCAATGGGGCTATCAAAACTTCCAAAAGCATTTGGTCTACCATCTAGTTTTAAAAAGGGTTATTTTCCACATTTATTTAATACAACTAAAAATAAAGAATATGTTGGACCATTACCTGCTATTGAATATTACAACCCAGGCACAATGCATATGGAAGAGTGTAATACATTCATAAAATGGTATGAAGAAAACAAGGGTAATACATTCGATATGCAACGTGACATAGTTGATTATTGTATTAGTGATGTACAGTAAAGTTATTTCTAGAACAATGTAACGTTGAGCCATTCTTAGAAGCAACAACTATAGCTTCAGCTTGTAATCTAGTTTTTCAACGTAATGTTTTAAAACCAAACACTATTGGTTTGATTGCTAAAAAAGGATATTGCTATACTGACATCCAATGAAAAGAAGCTATTAAATGGTTAGTTTTTGAAGAGCAAAAACGAAATATTAATATCCAAGATGCGGCTACAGTAAAAGAAGCAGTTATTGCAGGAGTTAAAATAGATGGATATTGTGCAATCACTAACCAAGTTTTCGAATTCCATGGATGTTATTTTCACGGACGATGTGAATGATACATTAAATACACAAAATGAGAGAACTATAGCTAAATCTGAAAGATTGAAGAGTCTAGGATATGACGTAATTGAAATGTGGGCTTGCGAATTTAAAAAGCATTTCAGAATCAAAATATGCAGTACTTAGAAAAACATAACAAATAAGTTATAACCATTAAATCCACGTGATGCTTTTTATGGTGGTCGAACTGGAAATGTATACAGCTATTATAAATGCAACTTAAATGAAAAAATTAAATATATAGATGTATGCTCATTATATCCATATGTATGCAAATATGGTAAATTCCCTGTAGGTCATCCAAAAGTTCATGTAGGTAATTCTGTATGTTGCAAAATCAATGTTGAAAATTTAGATGGTCTTATAAAATGTAAAATTTTACCTCCAGAATATTTGTTTCATCCTGTATTACCGTCCTGTGTTACCGCTGTTTTCAAATATGATGAATAAATTTATGCAAATGAAACTGATTGGCCATTTATACAAATGAAACTGAATGAATCTGATTGGCCAAGCAAATCTACAAATGAAAATGAAAAAGAACAATACATTACAGATTTTTGTGTTGTTGTGTTTGTAATAATCCAGGAAGAAGATCTCTTGCTAAATTAATTCTCAACTCATTTTGGGGAAAGTTTGGTCAGATACAAAATCAACAAAAAACATCTATCATAAGTTCACCAGCAGAATTCTATGAGCTCCTAACAAATTCAGCTTTAGAAGTTAATCACATTCTTCCAATTAATGATGAAAATATTGTTGTAAATTGGCAGTGCAAAGAAGAGACCGCTGATTCTTTATTAACAACTAATGTGTGTATTGCTGCATATACTACGACACAAGTGCGGCGAGTTTGATATTACGATACAGATTCAGTTGTTTACGTATATCGTGAAGGAGAATATGATCCACCAACCTGTAATTTTATTGATGATATGACAGACGAATTGCAAAGTTATGGCGTTGATAGTTATATTACTGAATTTGTTAGTGGTGGGCCTAAAAATTATGCATATAAAGTACATTGTACAAAAGATAATTCAGAAAAAGTTTAAAAAAAAGTATGTAAAGTGAAAGGTATCTTCTTAAATTATACTGCAGCCAAACAAGTTAATTTTGAGACAATTATAAATGCTGTTTTAAACCATCAAGTTGGAGAAGATATTTTAGTAATTTCTCAAAACATTAGACGAACTAAATATTTTGAAGTAATTACAGTACCTGAAACAAAGCGATATCAACCAAAATCAGAAAAACGTTGTTTTCTGGAAGATCATTGTTCATTACCATTTGGATATAAAAAATTGTGAAAAGACAATGAAAAATAAAATAAAAATAAAAAAATTAAATTGCATATTTGTATGTTTTAATTTAAACAATATTATTTTTATTTATCCATGTATTATAAGTGTTATCAAATCCAAGCCATTTTACATATACTTTATTTCCTTGCTTCTTAATAATCTTCTCAGCAAGGTAGGTATCTGGGTATTTTACAGGCTCAAGCTCAGCTTGATAAAAGGCTCCAGAAATTGCTACGCCAGTGTAGTCCGATAACTGATATGTAACAGGATAAGTATTATTGACTTTTTCAATTTTGAATATTTTAGATGACCAATTAGGTTGATAACCTTTTTCGAAATGACCTTTATACTTACTTATTCTTGCAAAATATCCAACCTTATATTCATTTTTTTGAAAAATTTTAGGCTCAGTATACATAGTCTTAAGTATATTTATGGCGTTGATATATTTATTTTTTTGAAAAATTTTAGACTCAATATACACATTTTTAAGTATATTTTTTTCCTTTTTCTTTGTGATTTTTTCATGTGGAAGTCTTGTTGTACTATGATTTGTAGAATTATATTACTTTATTAGTGTTTGTATTAACCATTTATAATTCCCGTTTAAACTAAATTTTTTCCACATCGTATTTTTCAATGTGCTGTTGAATCGTTCAACAATTGATGCTTTTAATTCACAAATGTATGATAATGATTGATTGATTTTTCTTTCATATAATTTTGAAATGAGGGATTAACAATTCCTTTCCTTGATCAGAATGAATATTATTAGGTATTATTTTGGTCTGTTTAAAAATTTTTTTTAGAGCATTTAAAACATTATCAGCCCTTTTTTTTTGACTGGTTCCGCATAAGCATATTTGGAAAACAATATCAATTAAACACAGTTAATAAATATTTATATCTCTTGTTAAATGTTACATACGGTATCATTTCGACAAGGTCAATTTGCTAGGTGTCATTAATCCCTTTTTGAATAAATTTTCTTCTACGAAATTTTCTTTCGGCTGGTCTATGTATTTCTTCAACAATTTGTTGTCTTGACATTTTTCTATTAAAAGCACATGGGCAACATGGGAACATTTTCTGCTATTAAAAGAACATGGGCAAATAGTGAAGTGGTTTACATAAATAGAAATAGCTCTGTGTAATTTGTTCTTAAACTTTTGTAAAAAGTTATTTAAATATATAATTTGTTCCTTATGTTCATCTAAGAGTATTGAATCATATGCATTTAGAAACTTTTTAATATCCATTATTGAATGATGACGTTACAACAAGTTTCTATATTTATGTACTCTAAAACCCTTTAATTTTTAGATATAAAATGACGTTTCAGTTTCACTTTTTGATCATTATTACTTAATTTTTAATTAAATATTTTCAATGGCTGATTCAACTACCTTTCCATTCAATGTAGAAACAGCTGATCAAAATAGAAATAGCAATGAACATTACATTCAAGTTAATGAAGTAACATCAACTGGGATGATGAAGAGTTAGTGTTAACCCAGGAATTAATTCTACCAGAGGGTCAAGTTAGAAATGACGAAAACATAATGCTGCAAGAGGAAATTTGGGAAGTAAATAAACAGGAAGGGGGTCCAGATTATTTTAATAATGTCATATTTTATTTTGTATAAATTATTTAAATGAAACTGATAAAAAAAGTTTTTTACATATAAGATTTAAAAACAGAAAATAAAAAACAAGTTGTACCTATAATTAATATTAAAAAATCTGAAAGAAATTCAGACACGCCCAAAACCATTACTTAAAGATGAAGAGACTCAAACAGATTTTGTCAAATACACAAACACCTGAGGAGGAAATTTATGAAAGGGAATCTGATGAGGAAGAAGTATTTGATGACGAAATTCAAGATAATGTTTTAACAAAAGCAATGTTTGCTATGTCAGCTGGTGAACGCCTTAGAAAAAGAAAGTCTATTAGAAATCAAAACTTTTAATTATTTGAAACAGATACAGGAGATACTATAACGGTTTTTTTAGACAGTCCCAGTCCACCTTCGAAAAAAGAAAAAACTATAAATAGTGAAAACTTGAAAAGTTCTTAAAACGTGTTTTACGATCAGCTAAAACAGGTGATACGCAAACACAGCTTAATTTTCCAATTCGTAAAACTAAATCAACTAGCACATGGACAACATACAAGTAAATGATGATTTTTATGATACTTTACTTAGTGATTCATCTATGAATTATTACCCTGAAAATACGTTGTCCAGTTTCACTAATAAAATGAATCAACATATGTGTAATTCTAATTGGCAAGTTGGTGTTTCCGAAATATATATAAATGACTTTATTCCAAATGTATACGGAGAGAAATGGAAACAAAGTACTAAAATATTTATTAAAGGTAGAAAAACAAATTCAATTGTAGGAACTTCATACATTCCATAAAATAAAGAGCAAATGATATGTGATTGGAAAGTTTTCTTATTACCAACATTATTTCTTAATCTAAAACCCTTATTGCGGAATTCAAGAAAAGAGGTTCAACGGCACTTAATGTGAGAAATTTTTAATTTTATAAATGATGATGCAAATTATGTTCAACCAAATAAAGCTGAAGATTTACCTACAAATTTAAATTATAATATTGTATGCCTTAGTAAACCGAAAATTAAAATAAAATTAAGAGCAAATTTTACTTATACTTTGGAGACTCTATTAAAAACTTGTTTTAATCAGGTTGCAATGCATGTAAAAGAATTTAAAAAGGATAAAACTCGTATGATTGAAGCTTATAGTAAATATTTTGAAAATTTATCATTATTTCCAATTGTTAAACCTGACATGTTTTTTATATATACTGTATATAATTATCAGTATATGATAATTGAACCCCAAAATATTGGTGGTAAAGAAGTAAGGTGTCTAAGAACAGTTAATATATCAAATTCTTTGAATGATACGGTCAAAGAGTTTAAAAATATTCAGTATTTCGTACTTTTATTTGATAAATATAGCTAATAAATTGTATTGCATTTCAAAAAAGTATATAAATAAACTATACATTAATAAGATTATATTATTCAGCATGGAACGGATCTACTATAAATATTATTTAGTTCAATCGGAAAAAAATTTTAAATCAGGAAAATATTTAATAATTTAATATTTTGTTATTTATCAATTTTCTAGAATAAGTAAATTATCTTCATTAAAAATATATTGATTTTTTGTTTGTTAATACAATTTTTTTATTTCTAGTTTGTTAATTCAAATTTAGTTAATAATCTTTAATAGTTGTAGTTTTTATTTTTTTTTCTCATTAAATTTTAAATATCATTTTGATTATGTAACCTGCTTGATCTAAACTTGAAATGAAATAAAATAAAATAATTCCTTTTACCCATATTTTATTAAGCCTACGAGTTTGCGCAATAAAGAAAAATTAATTTGACTTGAAAAATTGTTTTCTTACTATTTGTATGATATTTTTCTTTTTTTTTTTATTATCGTATTTTATAATTCAGATTACATTAATTATTATTTTATATAATGTGTATATTAATACAAGTTTATTTATTTGACCCTAGCCTGAGCTGTCTGGTCTGATAAAATTCATTAAAAATAATAAAGTTCATTCAAAAATAATGTTAAACACAATAAAAAAAGAAAAAAAAAATAATAATAATACCTATTATCTATATGTACATGAAAAATTTTTATATGTTTTCTTTTTTTTTTCTTTTTTTTAAATAAATGTTTAATAGAATACAAATGTTTAATAGAATACAACAACTAATATAACAGATAATATTCCTTCGACTTTCCCTTTATTTTCTCATTTTCTTATTTTATTTATTTTTTACTTATTTTAACTTTTTAGGGTTGGGTTTTAAACGTAGGTAGTTAGGTAGGTAGGTACATTATATGCTTTTAAACAATTATACAGCCCATTATTACTTTGGTTATTTGTACCAAACAATGATAGTTCGCTTTGTTACGTGTATTGTGGTTATGAATGTCAATCAATCTATTCAAGATAAAATTATGCTTTATATCATTATTTACAATCTTGAAAGCCAACACATATACCTCATATTTACAAATGTTTGCTAAACTAATATATTGGAAAGAATATAATAAACTTGTTGGATGTTAAGTCGGGTACCGAATAATTATCTTTATGCTTTTTTGATGTAATATCAAATATGTCTAACTTATTCAAATAATCTTTGCGAGCTCTTCCCCTGATTGGGTTTAGATGACAAATGTGAGATTTTATATAGTAATTGTAGATGGTGTATAGGGCTTTGTTAGATAAAAAGTTTTTCAATCTATGCAGTATAAATATGTATGCCTCATTTTGAATTGAGGTTTTTGTAATTTCTTCACTATTTTCAGAGTACTTTAAGACCGCATCATCAGCATACAGCTGTATTTCCTCTTTTAGGGCTAGACGAGTTAGATCATCAATGTATAACTTAAAGAGGTCCCAAAATAGAACCTTGTGGTACCCCTTTATGTATGCTTTTCTCAGAACTGCAAATATTATTAATGCGGACTATTTGTGTTCATTTAATATTGTAAGATTCGAAAAATTGTATTTGAATTCTTGAAAAATTAAAGTTGGAAAGTTGGTCCACGCAATCAAATGCATTTTTCAAATCCAGGAAAACACAGCTGGTATATTTTTGCCTGTCTATACTTTTTGATATGAAATCTGTTAGATTTAGACAAGCAGCTGTGGTGTTAGATTTTGATTGAAAACCAAACTGCTGTTGACTCAAGATATCATTAGAGTAAAAAAAGTTAGTAATCTATTCCTTATTACAATTTCAAAAATTTTTGAAATTGCTGGGAGAATAGAAATAGGCCTGTAGTTTAAGCAGTCAGTTTTATTTCTTTATAAATGGGAGTTATAATTGCAGTTTTGAGTTTTTTTTTGGAAAAATGCTGTTACTAAATGATTTATTAATTAATTTAACAAATATAGCGACTAATCGGTCCGCAAAACGTTTGATCAGTTTCGTAGAAATATTGTCGATTCCTGTAGCTGTTGCAGCATTTAATGAGCTGATAGCCGTGCTTACTTCTTCGAGATTCGTTGGAGTTAATTGGAATTCTGAAGATATGGTACGACTGAATTGGCTTAAATAAACATGATCATAATTAGATCAGTATTAGATATGTTTATTTCCTTTGTTACACTGTCAAAGAAATTATTGAAACATTCTGAAATGTCTTTTGGATTATCTAACATTTTCTCATTCTGGCAGAGAATTTGAACTTGGTTTTTTGAAACGGGTGTATCAGTATAAAGTATAATCTCCTTATATCTTATATAAATCCCAAAGGTTTTTTGTATCACTCTGATTTAAATATATTTTCTCCGAGCAATATTTTTTTTTGCCTCAGTAACTGATTTTTTAACTCTATCTCTATATTGAATATATAAGTTGTTAATATGAGTATCATTCACGTGTTGTTTCTTATATTTAAAAAAAGAATCTCTGATTTTCATAACACATAAAATGTTTTCAGTTATCCATATCTTTTTTTTTTAACATTTTTTATTTCAATACGCTCCGTATTATTATTTATTAAAGCAGAGAGATTATCAATGATTTGATCAACATCATTGTATGATTCAGAGTTTAGCCAGAAATAATTGTTAATAATATTGGTGTAATTTAAAACAGTTTTGTATTGAATATTATTACAATTATTATTTTATTTATGATTAAAAGCATTTGATGATCAGATAAAAAACAATCAAAGACATGGAAATTATATTTTTTGTCTACAATGTCGGTTAGAAAATGATCAATTATTGTTTTAGATTTTGATCCAAATCTAGTAGCGAAAGTTTTAGAAATCTTATTCCACCATATGGTTTGTCTCTCTATTAATGAAATATGAATCATATCCTTATAATTGAAAAATTTATTCTCACAAGAAAGTAGCCATATTTCAGTTAGAACAATTACATCTATCTTACATTTAAAATTCTCAATTAATGTTTCTAATTCAAAAATTTTTTTTTTAAACTGTTTATGTTTAAGTACAAAATATTAAAATTATTTTGATACTTTATACTCATTGAATTATGATCGTAATTTAGGTAATGTGCCACCTTGAAATGGCTTTCTACGTTTTCTATTTCATCTAAGTGCATATAGAGTATAAAGTAATAATTTGTATAGCATGGGTTAAAATATTTATTATATTTTTATAATAATATATTATATTTTTATATAATATATTATATTTTTATAATAATATATTAATTTATAATAAATATATATATTTTATAATATAATAATATTTATTATATTTTTATGTAATATTAAATTTAACAGCTGACCAAAAAAAAAGAGTAGTAGAAGATTCATATGTATGTTTATATATATTATTTTTTTATATAGTATTATAATGTTTTTATATAATATCATAGGTGGATAATTTGAATAAGAATTAATAAGTGAATTACATTTATTCGTAAATATAAATAATAATGTAGAAAATTTTAAAATATATAAAATAAAAATATGCCCAATGCACAATTGTTTAAAATTGTAAAGTTTAAAGTTAATTGATCATTTTAAAAAAAAATTAATAAGTGAATTAGATTTAGTCGTAAATATAATAATGTAGAAAAATTTGAAATATATAAAATGTAAATACGACCAATGTGTAATTCTTTAAGGTTAATTTTTAAAGTTAACTTATTTTAAAGTTAATGGTTAAGAATGTAGTCTGAAAGTGCAAAATATAATTTTAGGAGTTATTAAAATTGTAAAATAGATGTAGTTTATATTAGATTTATTTGTTGTTGTTGAGATATAAATTGCAATTAAATATATAAGAAATAATAAATTACGTTTAAAGATGTTAGTTGACCAATTGTTTATAAAAGAGTTAATCTATATACTGTATAAAACTGAATTTGCTGATTTTGACAAATTGTTTGCTGTGAGATATAAATTAAATAAAGAATTATGTAGATATAAAAAAATAAAAAAAAAGATCTAAAAGAATGTTATAGGTTATGTTAATTAAAGTTGTTGTTATAATTAGAATAAAAATAAAAAGAACAAATTACTAATATAATATTATAGATTATATTAATTGTTGTTTTTTTATTTGAAAAGTTAATTAAATCCAAATTTATGTGTAATAATGTGAGAATAACAAAGAAAGAAATTTTATTAATCAAAAATGAATGTTTTGGAAAAATTATTTTATCTATATATTGTATTTATTTGCAAAGTTTAGTTTTAGCAAAGTTAATGTCATTAAAATTTTCAATTCTAAATACCTTTGTGTTTTCATTTTGTCGTAAATAGATTTTATTATTTTTGATCAACAGGTATTGACATTTTCCAGCGATTTTAAGCTGCCTAGCCTCATTTGTGTAATGTAGTGTAATTTAGATGGAAGGGAGGTAAGATGTGGACGAAAAAAATTTGCGTGTTGCCATATTTTTCCAGGCCTACTTCAACTGTGAAAACGTTTCTGAAGTTAGATTTCTTCGCCATAGGTAATTTTGGCTTGGATTTTATAAAATATGGTACATACAGTATTTTTTAGATTGTCTAAGTTAGAAGGTAGTCCAGTAATTATAATATTGTACTGGTTTTTATGTTGTTCAATCCCATCCATTTCCCCTTGCAATTTCCTCCTCGTTAAGTTTAATTTCTTATTCTTATTTTTATTTTGCAACTTTAAAACTATAATAACAATTTATAAGAATTAAATATGAACTACACGTCTTCTTTTTTACATTTTCGTTTTTATTTTTATTATTTTACAACTTAATATCAAAAGTACCTATGAATATTTTTTCTTTTTTCCTTTCTTTTATATCTCTTTTTACCTATGTACATATTATTTATTAAGCATATAAATTTGCCCAATAAAAAGCAAATTTGACGGTTTTGAAATTTTTTTGAAATTTGATTTAACTTGAAAAAATTCCTTTCTTAGTATTTGTATGATATCCTATTTATTACAAAGTACCAATCAATTTCTTAAACAACTTAAACAACTCAACTTAAATATCCTAAACTTTTTCAGTTCATTAACCTTGTCTGACAACTTACACAGTATAAACAACCTTCACTTCCTACTATACAACCTATTGCAAATTATAAGCTCATATCTGACTGAAAACCTAAGCTTATATCTGACTGAAATTATAAGCTTATAATCTGACTGAAAACCTAAACCAAAACAATTAAAATAAGTTTTTGACCTACTAAGCAAGAATAACTTACATTAAAACCATAAATCAAAATATAGCACATACGATTTAGATGGGTATGGTCTTCGGTGCGATATGGCATGATTTTATCCCATGCCCAACTCCCATCATACCTACTAATATTATCGCAGTTCGTTACATATTCTTCACAAGTTCACCAGGCCGTTTTCGCACATTTCCAAAAAAATTTTGGAAAAATGTGCTTATTAGTTTCACTCTGTCCGTCCGTCTGTTTACAAAACTTCTACACTGTTAAAGATAGAGAAAAAAAATTTTAACCATGGGTAGGTGTCATGAAAAAAATAATTTTGTGGAACAACTTTTTCATGTAGCCCTATCCATTACGGAGATACAGCCCCTCAAACTTTGAAAAAGCCCAATTTTTAAATGCATATATCTTATGTTATGCTTAAGATTTTTTCAATCGGAAAACGTCATTGGACAGGTATTTTTTTGATCTTTTTAAATTAATATCAAAATTATACAATTTTTTAAAATTTAGTATTTAAATTTACCTTTATGTGAAAACCAAATTTTGCATGATTGTTCTACTTTCATAACTCCGGCACGCTTTTGAATAGAGGCTTGAAATTTTGAGGCAAGAAAGAACTTTTAGAATTAGTATAAGTTTGCGCAGAAAATTTTTTTGGGCCACCCCCTGTTTATGACCTATTAGGGTTCAAAAATTGAAAATTTGGTATTTTAGGCACCTGTAACTTAAGCACCTGTACAAATTTTTCCTCGGCAAGACATAAAACTGAAAGCTTCAATAATATATTTTTACATGTGCTAACGGTTTTTCTTACTTATATAGGGTTCCAGACTTACAGCCCCTCAAAATTCCAAAAAAGTCCTACTTTCACATATTTTCTTATCACAAAAAATTTCTTAAATTTTAATTATTAAATTTTAAAATTTTTGTGCAAGTCACAATTCTAAACAGTTTGTATTGTGTTTTGGGAATGTGCGCTTTTAAAAACCGTTGGTTTACATTTTACCTTGTTTTTAATTTGTTTTTGGATGTTAAATCACAAATTTAAACTCTGTTTCTTTTCACAGTACCCATTGCATAGATTCCTTGTTTTGCAAGAAAAGTAATCAGCCTAACAGTGGTGCAATAATTATCGAAATAGATTTTATATTTATGTTCTCGTGGAAATTCCCTACTCATTCGAATTATAATATTGTTGCAGGCTCCAACGTCAAATTCGTTACATAAACGTTTATTCGAATCGTTTCCTTGTCCGGTACAAATTTCAAATTTGTATGCGAATTTGTATGCGAAGCCTGACACATATAACGAATTTTTTTATACCCCAATTATGAGGTTTCATAAGATTTTCATGGCACGTGGAAAACTTTTAAACCAAAAAGAAAAGTAAAGAATCGAATCTTATTTAGGACTGAAATTCAGTTTGAAAGAAATAGCATCTTTGTGTGTAGTTTAAACCTTTCTTAGGAATAGAGAAGAATACGATACAAAACAGTCTACTGGTCATCCTAGACTATTAACAGCCCGAAATAGACAAAAAATTTCCAAATTAATATCGAATTCTTTAAAAAGTTGTGAAGATGTCCGAATAAAACTGAGATTAAGTGTTTCAAAGTCCACAATGTATCGTGAAATTGTAAAATTACTCCACATTAAAAGGAAGAAAATGAAAGTTGTACCACACTTAAAAAAACATAACTTCAAGAAACGGCTTGAATTCACCAAAACTAAAATGAACACAAATACATATTTTTTTTAAAATTTATATAAAAAGATGCTTACATAAAACCACATTTATTTATAGGTGATTTTTTCAGACGAAAAATAATTCAATCTTGACGGTCCAGATGATGTGAAATTGATTTTAATATGTGAAAAAAGTCAAAGCGTACTATTGAGAAAATATTGCGCCAGTCTTTAAATTTTATTGTTAATAAAATTTCAAACTTACTTGTTATTCTTACTTGTTTAAGCTGTAGCTCTAACAATATATTTTGCACCAACAGAATAAAGAATTACGTTTCCTTCTTCGTATTTGTATCTTCGTATCTTCGTATTTTTTTATTAAATTAAAATGCTAAACACGCTTATTCTTGTCTTCTATGGAAAAATTTTCCGATGATTCTCATCATCCCTATCCGAAGTAAAGAAAAAAAATTAGCTTGGTATTTTGCTGGCTAGTATTGACATTTCGTGTATTTCAAAATAGCGAGAAATAAAAAAAAGAATTCTCATATTATAAGATTTTGCTGACATAATACGTAATTTAGGGTTTTCTTCAATTTAAAATAAAATCGTGTTTGTATTTGAATTTAAAATAAAACAATATTATTTTTTAGAATTGGTAAATTAAATATTTTGACAGTTAAATCAAAACGCCCGCTACGCCACACAGATAGTAATTGTATATTTCATACTACACACTCGCAAGGTAGTAATACTATCTCTTCTGGGTAATCTAAACTTTTTAGTATAATATTATCTACAATTTTTTTTTGTGACTTCACAGACTATAATGTTTATGGAAACGTTTAATGTTTGTTTTACTAGTGTAACTATTCCAAGTTCCAAAATTCCCTCCTTCAAAATGATTTAATCGTTAGTAAGAATATTTGGGTATACTTTAGTTTAGGTACATTGTCCGATTGCCTTGACATTTTACGTAACGCTACCTAGTGAGGCCACCTATATTTCAAAGAATATGACTTTTGGCGCAAAGGTCAAATTGATTATTTTGAAATTTTCCTAACGTATAGTATTTTACTTATTCCGTTATATTATCGGTTTAAATATATGAACCACTATATTTAATAAATATGGCACTTACCACTATAACTTAGTTATATAAAGTGTCCTAAACTATTCTCTTACATATTTAATAATAAATAAAGATAAAAAATAAAAAAAATAAAATACAAATGAAAACAAAAACGAAATTAATTAAATTATATAATTTAGTCTAATGAAATATCTTATGTATTTGTACCCGAGATTTTGGAAAAAATACATTACTCCGGTGTGGAGAAGGCTGTAAAAATTTCTTTAGCATTATGTCTGTCTGTGGGTGTGTGTGTATGTTTGTGGGCACGCGTACAGCTTAAACGACTGAGCGGAATTTTGTGCAATTTCATACTTAAGGTTTTGACGTAAATATCTCGGATTGATAAGCTTTTGGAGCAAATCGGACAACCGCAAGTGGTAGTTTACTAGTGCACTTTTTAAGTTTTTTACGAATATTTCGTAACAGAAAAAGAGCAACAACTTTGCCATAGAACATTTTTTTATCCGATTAACTTTAACTTTTATTTAATTTTTTTTTTAAGTCCAAATTTCATACATAACACTCAGTATGAATTTATATGAACAATTTTTTTTTGTTTTTTTTTTATATCTCTAAAAATTTATATATATACATATGCACTTATATCTATGCATATTATTCTTTTGTTGATGACATAAAATTAAAACGGTAAAATTTTTGTTAGCAGATTCAATATTAAACTGTTTGTTTGTATTTGTTTACAGTTTTTATTATTTTTTACTTCTAATATTTTTGAATGAAAAAAAAACATGTAGGTAGATACATTACATAATAATGTAAATGGATGTATGAATGAATGCACATATATTTTCGATTTATTGTTATTGAATAAAACAAAATGTTGTTAAATTATTAGATGTTATTTTGCTTTGATATAAATTATTATCTAAAAAATCTACAAATTTTGGCATTGTACTTTTCGTGTAGTGGCGGTCGGTCCTGTGGTGGAGACAGCTGATTTTTTTTAATGGTAATTAAAGTTATTTTTCAAATTTCAATTTACACTATGAATACACTTTATAATTGGACTTGCTATGGTGTTCTAAAATTTTTTTTTTGTAGATTATGTTTGTTTCTGATTTAACTATGATGCAAAAATGATTAATTTTAAGTAAATTACTTTTAGAAAAGTTTTTAAGATGTGTTTTAAAAAATATTAAAAAGGCATATATCGAAAATTTTTTGAATGGAATATGGTCTTTAAAAATTTTTTTATCAGGATTTGGTTTTTCGATTTCGCAATTTTTATAACGATTTTCATGTGAAATTTCGTGGTAATTCATATATCAGAATATACCCACTATGTTTTCATCCGCTGAATGAATTGTAACATATGCAGACTAAATTTAACTTCGATTTGATTGAAATTTATTTCTATATGTTATAGAATATGCGCAACTTTCTTTTCTTTGTCTATTCTGTACCTAATATGGAATTTATAGCCTTCATTTAAATTATGAAGTTATTGCAAAGGCTTGTTATCAGTTCTGATTTTAATTATACGGCCAAATGGGCCACTCAATTGCTAGAAATTTTTATTGGAAGAAATTAAAATTTAGTAATTTAGGTAATTTATTAATTTATTTAAATTTTTAAAATTTAGGTAATTTATTAATCGTGTTTATATGTTTGTTATTATGGGTAAATGTCATATTATTACCTTTATTTTTAGTACAAGAGTGTGCTGTTATGTTTCCTTTTCTATAAAATTGGAAACTGTCATTTGAAAGAATTTGAACCATGGATTCGTATATTGGAAGCTTCCGAACGAGCCCCAGAGCAAACGAGATTATCTCCAAAACCAACAAAGATAGAACCTTTAAATTTTTTACAATGATGTTCCTTCCCGTTTGATTTATGTCTCTGAAATTTAAGAGGATATGGTCCATGGGTTTGGATTTTGGAAGCTTCCGAACGAGCCCCAGAGCAAACGAGTATATCTCCACAACAAACAAAGATAGAACCTTTATTTTTAGTACAAGAGTGTGCTGTTATGTTTCCTTTTCTATAAAATTGGAAACTGACATTTGAAAGAATTTGAACCATGGATTCGTATATTGGAAGCTTTCGAACGAGCCCCAGAGCAAATGAGATTATCTCCAAAAACAACAAAAATAAAGGGTGTTCAAAATTGAGGTATCATTTTAATTTTAATAAAAAAAGACTTTTTTTTTGAAATATTGAATATATTTTTATTTTAATTTATTACAAATAGGTTACGGTCAATAATGAAAAATTATGTCGGCCAAGTGGCCCTCTCTACTACTTCGGCAGGCTTCCAATCTTTTACCAAAATTCTGAATCACGTTGTTCAATAAACTGTTCTCAACGTTTGAAATCTGCTCGATAATGTTGTTTTTAAGCTCTTGAATTGTTGTGGGATTATTGCTGTGCACTTTCGATTTCACAAAATCCCACAAAAAACATCCAACGGTGTCAAATCGCACGATTTTGGTCGTCTTTGAACTTTTTTGGTCTTCGAACTTTTCCTTCAAAAGATCCATTGTTTCTCTTGCTATGTGGCAAGTGGCACCGTCCTGTTGAAACCACATATTCTCTACGTCCAAATCATCAATTTCCCGCCACAAAAAGCTTCGGATTATCTCCCTGTAGCGATTTCCATTGACCGTAATCGCATTTCCATTTGCGTTTTCAAAAAATATGGTCCGATGATTCCTCCTGACCACAAACCACACCAAACCGTAACTTTTTGTGGATGTACTGGTTGCTCTAAGATAACCCTTGGATTCTCTTCACCCCAAATGCGGAAATTCTGTTTATTGACGTAGCCATTGAGCTGGAAATGAGCTTCGTCGGTGAAGATTATTTTGTTAAAAAAATTCTCATTTTCTTCTTATTTTTCTATTGCCCAAGAAACGAATTGCCGACGTAATGCATGGTCAGTTAGTTTTAATTCTTGAATCAGCTGGATCTTATAAGCCTTTAAATGGAGATCACGATGCAAAATGTTGAATAATGTGGATGGTTTGATGTTTAATTGCTGCGAACGATGACGAATGGAAGTTTTTGGATCTTCTTCAACACTTCTACTCACAGCTGCTACATTCTCGGTTGAACGGCCACTACGTTGATAAATGTTGCCTCTGTTATCAAGAACAGATCCAGTTTCTAGAAATTTATCAACCATCAGCTTAACAGCACGATTTGTTGGAGCATTTTCTCTACCAAATTTTTGTTCGAAATTTCCTAATTACATCTTGAAAACTTTTACCATTTTCAAAAAATGTTGTAATAACAAAAACACGTTGTTCCTTCGTGTAACGTTCCATATTAACTAACCGGAATGTATTTAGAATATACCTAAAAAAACCTCGTATAAAAATTCCAGATAGAAAAAAAATGGCGGCAAAATCAAAATGATACCTCAATTTTGAATACCCGTTATAACTTTTAAATATGGCAGAATGGTGTTCTTTCATGTTTGATTTAGGTCTCTGAAATTTGAGAGGATTTGGTCCTTGGGTTTGGATTTTGGAAGCTTCTGAACGAGCCTCAGAGCAAATGATATTATCTCCAAAAGCAACAAAGATATAACCTTTAAATTAGGCAGAATGGTGTTCCTTCATGTTTGATTTATGTTTCTGAAATTTGTGAGGATTTGGTCCATGGTATCAAATCTTGGAAGCTTCTGCACGAGCCCCATAGCAAACGAGTATATCTCCACAACCAACAAAGATAGAACTTTTATTTTTAGTACAAAGGTGTTCTGTTATGTTTATGTTTTTTCTGTAAAATTGGAAACTGACATTTGAAAGAATTTGAACCATGGGCTTTGGAAACTTCCGGGCGAGCAGAAGAGCAACGAGCATATGTCCAAAACCAACAAAAGTAGAACCTTTAAATTTAGTACAATGGTGTTCTCGCATGTTTTCTTTATGTTCCTGAGATGGATTCGATGAATTGGAGTGGCAATTCGGGTACCTAACACACACCTCCCAAGGACTAACAATTTTCGATATTAATAAAGATAGAAACTTAAAATTTTTTACAAAGGTGTCAAGCATATCCCAAGAGGATGCCTCTTTTACATTGCTGAAATTGAAGTTGAATAAGACAGAAAAGGGAAAAAATTCAAGCAGCTGCCAAAAAAACTTATGGATTTTTAATTTAATTCGAATTATTTCGGTGTAGGGTATTAATAAGTCGGTTGCATCGACTTACTGTTACATTTACTTGTTTTTAATATAAGGTCATCAAGATAATCTCAAGGTTAAAAAAACCTTTTAGATTTAATTGTTTAATCTTTGCGTGGTATTTTAATTTATTAATTATTTTCTTAATTCAACATTTGTATCATTATTTATTAGAATTTAATAGATTTAATTTGGTATAATTATAAAACTTAAAAAAAAAATAATTAAATAATATTTAATACTAAAAATATAAAAATTCAAATATTATAATAAATTATAGCTGTTTGATTGTTAAAGGCGTTAGCGTATGCTGTCTGGCCATATTAATTTTAATTTAATTGTTTATTATTGTTTTATTATTGTGTCTAGTTATTTAATGGAAGAGAAGAGAGAAAAAAAATAAAAAAATTAATTAAATTAAGTTAAAAAAAAAAAAGTATATATACGAATTTCAATATTTACAAAATAGTTAGAATACCCTTTAATCTTGTAATCAATCTAAATACACAATATACTATTTTTTTTTTCATGTCAAAATTTAATTAATTTCAGGAACATATAAATCTATAACAAAGCGAAGTTATAACTTAGATAAACACGAAAAAAAGGAAGTCAACAAAATTTTGCAAATGAAAAATATAATTCTAAATGAATTTGGTAAATTTTGTATTGAAGAAGGCATTTGTAAATATTATTCGGAAAAACAAAAACTTTATGGACCAGCGTATATTAAAAATTTTAAACGGTTAGTCATTATATATATTTGATTTAATTGTAATTTAGTTTTTACATTTTGAATGTTAATTATTTTTTTTAAACAGGATTTATAAAAATATAAATAGAAGAGAAAAATCGTGGTTATTATCTGCTTTTTTTGGAAGCATTATAAGACAACCAGAGTTATGTTCAACTCTCCAAAAAGAACTCCCTTGTACATAAAATTAATTTTATTATAATTAAACAAATTTTGGAGTTTATAAAATTTATATTGTTCAATTGTAATATGTATGTATTTTTGTCTATATTTCAATTTAAATAAAAGATTATTGGGTTTTGTTATTGAATGTAAATAAATTGCATAAAATTTAAATTTGTTTATTAATTACTTATTTATTCTTATTGTTATTTCGGAAGCTGGAAAAATCGATATTTTAACTGCAAAAATGACGGTATTCAATTCCACTGTTGTGATCCAAACTATGGATGAACTTAAATTTGTGGAAAGCGAAATAATTGTAAATGCACAAAGTAAGACTAATTAAGGTGATAGCGAATGAGGCGAATCGTATTTCAGAATCTTATTTTATCTAAAAAGTTTTTTTTTACCTTGAGATTATCTATGACTTTTATATTGTATTCACTGGTGTACATGTTACACATCTTAATTATTCCTATAACGATAAATACTAGTATGTATTTGATTCTGCTAAGTATGTAAAAATTATTATAATATAAGAATAGATTTACAATGTCGCACTGTAAGGAAGTTTTATAAAATCTAGATTGATGTTTATAAAATCTAAATCTGTGCTATTATAAGTGAAAGAATCATTTACCCTTCGAATCACCCTTCGAATGTCTGCGTGTTCGATATTTTTAAATCCCTAAACAATTACAACTTAATTTAATATAAATTAAATTTAACTAAATACCTTGGGCTTACCTATTTAATTTTTTGTAGAGGTAGTAAGAAATCAAATAATAATAAATCGAAAATCCTGCCGAAGAATTTGGTTTAATATAATTTATTTGAATCTCCTCCGGCATAAATAATAAAAAAATATAAAAAAATAATATTTTTGTATTGGATTTTGTTAAAAATATTAATACATATCTATATATATATTTTTTTTTTATTATTATTATTATTCACAAACCACAATGTAGGAATATATTGTTTTGCACTAAAAGTAGGTGTGACTAAGTAACTGTGGGATGAGGTAGTAATGAAAGAAATGAGGATAAAAGAAAAGTTGGCAAATAAGAGAATGATAAATCTGTTTACATTCATCTTGAATTGGGGCAAATTGTAAATCAAAAAATCGCCCGCTTTTAGAAAAACATTGAATGGTAATAGGTTCCACATTTTTGCAGTTCTGGTGACAAACGAATTGCTATAATTAATAGAATAGCACTTAGGTAGCTCCACGTAGTAAGAATTAGCAGTTCTAGCCCCTCTAGTGGTGCATTGGAGTTGCTTGAGAGAAGACAACAATCTAATTTGATTTGAGACAGTGTCATTATCTACAAGATATATATAAATAATAGGAAGAGTTTCAATATTATGACGGAAGTCGAGAAGGCTGAGAATATTGTTCTCAACGGAATTATCAAGGAGTCCAATAGGCAGTTTTTCAACTCGATCGTCGTAATTCAAGAAAGTAAATGTGGCACCAGCCTATTTATGTAAAGCACTCTGGTGACAAAACTGTGAATCAGATTGGAGTTTGATCATTAATAAAAACGGTTTCTTGTATAAAATGAAAAGAGAACGGTTTCTTGTAAAACGCCTGCATTTATTTGGAATTTGTTAAACGTCTAATTTAACTATCTTCACAATATAAATACAACGATGGAGCAAATAAATGTCACTTATTAGAAAAATGTGGAATTTGTGCAGAAAACCACATAACTACAAACTGCAATCAAATAAATAAGCCCATAGCTGAACAAAATTTAAAATGTGCAAATTGTGGCTTACCACACAAAGCCAGTTCATCGGAATATGCAGCGAGACAAAACTTCATCCATATTCAAAATAGAATTAAAGAGAAGCATAATAAAAAAAACAGCTATTTACCAAAACATCAAAAAGAAACTCTCATTCCTACTTACAACACTCAACAAGCTTCCGTAATTAGTAATCCAAATCAAACATATGCAAGTATTTTAAAACAAAATAACTTAAACACTAACACTACTAATACTGTTGAAGACCTTACAAATATCAATACTAATAATAATTTATTTTCATGTCAACAAATGACAACCATATTTAATGAATTACTAATTAATTTAATTAATTGTAAAAATAAAATTGAACAAATAAATGTTTGTGCTCAAATTATTTTTAAGTATATATGTGTAGGCTAATGAATTCTATTAATGCTAATAATTTTAATAATTTTAATATTCTTTTTTGGAATGCACAAAGTATTTGCAGAAAATACAAACAGATTGAATTTTTAGATGTATTAAAAAATGAAAGCATACTTATTGCAGCTATTACAGAGACCTGGCTAAATAATGATAATATTTTTAGTAGTAATGACTACAGTATTTACAGAAACGACAGAATTTCAGAAAAAGGTGGTGCAGTTGCTTTACTGGTGAATAAAATTATTAGTCATTCTACTTTACCCTTGTTAAGCACTAAAGTGTTCGAAACAATTGGTATTAGTGTAAACACAGACAATGGTGAGTTAAAAATTCATGTATTGTATTTTAGAGGTGGAAACTTAACAAAAACCAATGCTGGGTATTTTAAACATGATTTAGAAATTTTTAATAAAATAAATGGTAACTATTTAATTCTTGGGGATTTCAACTCTAGACATTCAAACTGGAATTGTTTAAAAAATAATTCCTGGGGTAAACTTCTCAATAATAAACTTATAAGTAGTAAATACTCAATCTTATTCCCGCCGACTCCCACATATTACCCACATAGCAACAAACAAAACCCATCAACAATAGATATAGTTTTGTCAAATTAATCTCGATTTTTAGATGCTCCTATTACTTTAAATAAGCTCAACTCAGACCATTTGCCAGTAATGATTAAAGTTAACGCTTTACCAAACTCATCTCCTATTCAAATTTCAAATTATAATAAAGCTAACTGACGCAAATTCAAAAAAACGTTAAATCAACCAATTAATTTAAATCTCCTTCAATACTTAGATACAGCATCAATTGTTACTATAGATAACCTTATCAGTACTTTTAGTAATATTTTAAAAACATCTGCTACAGCTGCAACCAGAATTATTAATTTTACTTATTCTAAAAATAAGTAAATACCTGTAGAACAATTAATACCTGTAGAACAATTTGGATTTCGTGCCTCACACTTCACTTCGCACCAGGTATTACGAATTGATAATATGGTCAAGAAAAACTTAAACTCCAAAAAATCGACTGGAATGATCACTCTGGATGTAGAAAAAGCTTTTGATTCCATGTGGCAAGAAGGTCTAGTGTATAAAATGAAAAAGTTTAACTTTCCAATTTATTTAATAAAAATTATTAAGAGTTTTTTATCTAGTAGAAAATTTTTTGTTCGTATTGGGTCTGTTAAAAGCGATAATTTTGATATTGTTGCTGGCACTCCCCAAGGGTCTGTACTTTCACCAATTCTTTATAATATTTTTATTTCTGATTTTCCAAAGCCTAAAAATTGCAACATCAGCTTATACGCTCACGATACAGCCATTTTGTCGTCATCTAAAAATCCAACTACAATTATCAAAAACCTAGAGGAAGCATATTTAGACGTACAAAACTATTACGATAAATGGAAAATTAAAACTAATTCTCACAAAACGCAAGCCATTTTCTTCACAAGGAACAGGAAGTCATTATCATTACCTCAACGGAATTTAATTATAAATAGTCAGGACATTGCCTGGGTAAATTGCATTAAATATCTTGGCGTTTTTATGGATAAAAACTTGTATATAAAGATCATATTGATAAAACAATCATCAAATGTAACAATATTATTAAACTACTTTATCCATTAATTCACAGAAAATCCAAATTAAATATCGCTAACAAAATTATTATATTTAAATAAATTTTTCAAAGCGTAATGCTTTACGGCTGTGTAGTATGGGGTAAATGCGCAAATAGTCACATAAAGCGACTCCAAACCAAACAAAATCAAATTCTTAAAATGTTAAACAATTTACCGTTTTATTTTTCAACCAAGACACTTCATGATCAGTCACGAGTTCAATATTTATATGATTTAATTAAAATTTACACCAAAAATTTCAGTATTCAATGTAAAAATTCAAATAACGTTCTTATAAAAGAACTAGTTAATAAAGTCAGCTCATAGCATGCATGCTTTCAGTTAGTTTATTTTAGTCTAAGCATAGTTGTAAGTTAAAGCATAGTTGTAAAAAAAAAAAAAAAAAATTAGAAGGTTCAAAGCGTAATGCTAAAATTTAAATTAGAAGGTTTTGATTTTGCCATTTTCCTTTTGCTAGATATAAGTTAAATAATTATAAGACTAAATGAGTTTCACAACTTAAAGTATAAAAGGTTCTGTAGCTTGTAAAGGATTTCCTGCATCACTATATAGTAAGTTTAAATGTAAAATGATATTATGAGTTCGAGGCAAATAAAAATAAAAAAAAAATACAACGATTCGAAATATAGTCTTCAAACCATTTGAATTGCAATGTATCAAGGCACATAGCTTGAACCTTGCTCTCAAAAGCAGCAGACCATACGTGATTGAAAATTTTCAAAATATTAAGAGCAACTATAATACATTCGCCATTCGATCGATTGCATCTAAAACCATAAAGGCGATCATACCAAATACCCCTATCTTTTCTATAGCTTTTGGTTATTAATAGTTTCCATGGCTTTGGAAATGATAGAAATGATAGTTATAGGTCTATCATTTGAGGGATCGCTATCGCCATCTTTTCTGAGAAGTGGGAAAACATGAGCAGCCTTTCATTGACCTGGATATATACAGGGTTTTCCAATTTGAGTGATATGATTTATTTTCAAAAAAAACACACTAATTGTTAAGGAAAATTAAATGTTTTTTATTTATGTGTTTTTTATAATGTGAAGTATAATCGATACAATTAAGTTCTGAATAAAACATCATTCAAATGGCCTCCATGACTCTTTTGCAGGAACGAATTCGATGAACACAAATTTCCAGCACATTTTCCACTAAATCAAGTCGTATGTCATGAATAGCACATTCAATATTGACTTCTAAAGCTTGAAAAGAGTCTGGTTTATTGCTAAAGACCAATGACTTCAAATAACCTCACAAGCAATAGTCTAATGGTGTTAAATCACAACTTCTTGGCGGCCATTCAATGTCACAATTTCTTGAAATAATCGAATCTTCAAACTTTTCTCGCAATAATTCGGTTGTTGCACGTACTGTGTGGCACGTAGCCACGTCTTGTTGGAACCAGATATTGTCAAGATCAACTTCTTCCAATTTCGGCCAGAAAAAGCTGGTTATCATCGATCTATACCGCTCTCCATTGACAATGATTCCACCAGACCAAAAACCACACCAAATTGTCAATTTAAGTGAATGTAATGGTTGTTCATGAATAATTTGTGGATTTTCTTCGCACCAGAATCGACAGTTTTGTTTATTTACCGCACCACTCAGATGAAAGTGAGCCTCATCGGAGAAGAAGATTTTCTTAAAAAAAAATCGATATCGTTTTCAAGTTGTTTCAAGACAAAATCTGCAAATTCACGACGCTTACGGTGCTCCAATGGCTTCAGTTCTTGAGCGATAAAAATTTTATAAGTATGCAAGCCCAAAGCCTTTCTAAAAAATCCGCCAGGTTGTGGTTTGAGACAGTCCCAATTCTTGAGAACGTCTTGGAATCGACAAATTGCGGTGTGCAACAATACTTGCCGGAACGGCAGCAATATTCATCTTGAATTGGGGTAAATTGTAAGTCAAAAAATCGCCCGCTTTTAGAAAAACATTGGATGGTAATAGGTTCCACATTTTTGCAGTTCTGGTGACAAACGAATTGCTTTTTTGTGTTCAAAATGAACCATTACAGTGGTGTTGGTGAAAGATTTTTTGCTTCAATTTTTGTTATGCAGGAACTTTTACTGATTGATAACTGTTATACATTAATATTTAGTCACTTTATAGGTCTTAAATGATGTTGTCAAGACCTTCTAACGGTTGAAAAGTTCCTCTGTGTTTTTGATATTCCTTTCGCAACTGTTATTCAACCATTATTTGGAGTTTGAAAAATTTCCAGGTGTGAAAAATTTCATCATTGTTTTACTAATGGCATCAGGCCAAACTTATTTTGTCGAAAGAAAATAGACTAGTCAAAACTTCGCAAAAAACCATGTTAGCTATGAGCTGAGCTCACATTGGCTGATATATTTGCTTCAAAATTAGTTTTGATACGGATATAAAAAGAGTTTGGTTTGGAGAGCTGACAGAAGCTGTGTATTTTCCTGGGTTAGTGGTTAGAAATAGGTCCGTTGTTGGTTTACAACATTTTGGTGGAAACTCCAGTTGGATTATTTAATAATTTCAGAAAGTTGGAAGAGGTTTGAAAATAATTCAGCTTGCCGCCCTCTGAGGAATTGTGACTAGAAATATTGAGCCAGTTACGACTTGAAAGTTCCGACTTGAGCCAGTTCCGACTTGTGACTAGAATATTGAGCCAGTTCCGACTCCGTACATTGAAATCATCAACAATAACAATCTCATAGTTACGATGCTTCTCCAGGATTGAGTTGACGTTATCATAATTTCTTACAACAGTTTTATTTTGGGGCTACTTTGCCATATATAATGAAAAATATTGTTGCATCCTTTTAGATTGTGACAGTGTTGAGAATACTTCAGAACCTTTATAACAGTGGAAATGCGTAATTAAAGAATCGCCCTTAATATCAAAATGAATATTATTGTTTTTGACTTGAGTTTTGCATAATGATAATATTTTTGTTAATACTAACGTAGTGCTGATCTTTCGGAGACTAAGTGAGCCTTTACAGCGAATGACTTAGATACCACAATACGGATAAGTGAATAGAAAAGTTAGCTGTCATGATAACACAATTACACAGCGTACGATAATATGAAACTGTGAGAAAAATTAAAAAAGAAGTTTTGTAAACATTCAAACATTAAAATACTGTGATAATATTTTTATGTATCTAAATCTCCAATCGAATTATTTTTCTCCATACAATAGTTTGGTACATTTTAAGTAAAAATTACTAAACCAGTTTTAAGGCTAATTTTCATTAGGTCAATATATTCACGAATATGTTGGAGCATAGACAATGTAAAACAGAAACAAAGATTTCAAATAAATGGGGGAAGTTTTATAAGCGTTGAAAAAATAAATTGCCCGCGAAAATTGAAAGTTTGAAATTGCTTTTTGCCGAAATTTATCTGAGTCTATTCTTTCCTCCTTTTTCTGCCACTTTTAATACGCAATTTTCACGTGGGTTTCTATGGTTGTTTTCTTCTAGAATATTTTGAATATTTCTTTAAAAATTAATTTAATATAACGGTATCTAGTGACGTCACCTATATTTGATAGAACAT
The DNA here is from genome assembly GCA_947095535.1 of Poecilobothrus nobilitatus. NCBI lineage: Eukaryota > Metazoa > Arthropoda > Insecta > Diptera > Dolichopodidae > Poecilobothrus > Poecilobothrus nobilitatus. The sequence goes on along the minus strand of OX352774.1, from coordinate 158,378,076 downwards.
GATTCTTGGTGACAAGGTCATTGTAAGGTCAAATCGGTTATTTTAAAAATGTTCTAACATTTTGCAATAATTCACTTAAACCATTATATTTTTCGTCTCTTATAGTATACAGAAACTATTTTCTACGATATATTAGAGCATAATACTATGTTTAATATACATCTCGTTTCATCTTAATCGGTGTTACCGTTTTTGAGATATTGCAGTTTCAAGTAAAAATTTTGATAAAAAAAAAAAAAATTTCAAACTTTTTAAAAAAGCAATACACCTGTGAATTTTTCAAGAACAGCCTATATTTATTATTATAGCGTTAAAAAGGTATGTCCACACGCTTTTCAACGGTATATAATAAGTATGATATGGGTTGGCAAATAGTCCCACTAGAGGACACACACGCGATATTGAAGCAATAATTTTAATAAAAAAATATTTCCGTACTTTATTTCTCATACATTTATTTTACCTTTTTGTTTTTTGTTGAAATATGTAAAAAAAAATGTAATTAGAATGGGTTTTAGAGTTGGATACAATATCAGGGTTGTAATAATTTATTAAGGGCGAGTTTTTTAAATGTGTATGGAAAAATATTATTCTGATGGATTTTAGAGTTGGATTCAAAATAAGTGTTATATAACTTTTACAGAATATCTAAATATTGTATATGTACATATAATGTATTTGTATACTTATATATGTATCTGCGATATTCTGAATTTGGGAGATTTTAGAGTTGGTTACAAAATCAAGGTTTCAATAATTTGTTTAGCGGGGGTTTTGCGGCGGCAGCCCCCACTATTGTCATTGTTGTTGAAATATATGTATAAAAAAATTATTAGAAGGGAGTCTAGAGTTGGATTTAAACAATATTAATAAATTTAATAAAGATTATTTTTAATATTTTAATTTCGATAATTAGGTAACCTTTTAAATTTATAAAAAAACATTTGTGTTTATAATGGTATTAAAATTACTTGTTTTTAAAAGATTATTTTAAAATTAATAAAATTTATATATTTTTACTAAAAAGAGTTTTAAGAAATGATATACATATACATACATATCTACAACTTACTTACTTACAAAATTAGATTTATTTACATAAATATATGATGTGTAGATATTGCATCTCTATATTTTAATATTAGAGAATTTTTTTAAATTTTTTTTTAAACGCATTTCTTCATAGGTTTATATAAAATTCTTATATTTTCTGGTGTTTACCTCACCAATTTTACAGACATATACATATATTTCAATAAGAAAACAAAAAGGCAAAATAAATGTATGATTTCTGAAGTATGAAAATGTTTTAATAAAATAGTTTCTTCAATTTTGCGTTTGTGTCCTCTGATGGAACTATTTGCTAACCCATACTATACTGATTATATACCAATGAAAAGGGTGTGAAGATACTTTTCTAACGGTATAATAAGTTTTATACATTAATATTTAGTTACTTTCTAGGTCTTAAATGATGTTTTCAAGACATTGACCTTGTAACGGTGAAGAGTTCCTCCATGTTTTTTGATATTACTTTCACAAATGTTATTAAACTATTATTTGGAGTTTGGTTTGTAAGATTTACATGATCTAGGTTTATTGTTTTACTAATGGCATCAGGCCAAACTTATTTTGTCGAAAGTAAATAGGCTAGTCAAAACTTCGCAAAAAGCCATGTTAGCCATGTTAAAGTGCCAAACTAATCCTTTGGGAGCTGAGCTCGAACTGGCTGATATACTTGCTTCAAAATTGGTTTTAATACGGCAAATCGGAACTGGCTCAATATTTCTAGTCACAATCCCTCAGAAGGCGGCAAGAGTTATTTTCAAGCCTCTTCCAACTTTCACAACTTATTAAAGAATCCAACTGAAGTTTCAACCAAAATGTCGTAAACCAGCAACGGACAAATTTCTAACCACTAACCCAGAAAAATACACAGCTTCTGTCAGCTCTCCAAACCAAACTCTTTTTATATCCGTATCAAAACTAATTTTGAAGCAAATATATCAGCCAGTGCGAGCTCAGCTCCCAAAAGATTAGTTTGGCACTTTAACATTGCTAACATGGCTTGACTAGAAGTTTTGAACTATTTACTTTCGACAAAATAAGTGGCATGATGCCATTAATAAAACAATAATGAAATTTTTCACCCTAGATCATGTAAATCTTACAAACCAAATTCCAAATAATGGTTTAATAACATTTGCGAAAGGAATATCAAAAACTCAGAGGAACTTTTAAATTTTTTTTTGAATTGAAAGATAAATTGTAATTGATGCAAAAGAAGAATTTGTACGTAAGAGCAAAAAATAGTAAGACCAGACCGTCAATAATGGCTAATGTCACATAACCAATTAAAAAAACAGAATGTTATTTTAAAATATCACATATAAATTATTATAAAACTGTATTTAATACTGTAATTATTTTGTTTGGATTTATCATTGTATGCACCTAGTTATCTTGTAATTAGAAATTTAAGTGTTAACAATATGGAATTAATAAATTAATATTGCACTGCATTTGGGATGGGAAAAAAAATTGACCCATATCACACGACATGCTGACCTACATTTTGATTTATGGGCTTAATGTAGGTCATGCTTGGTTAGTAGGTCAAGAACTTGTTTTGATCGTTTTGGTTTAGATTTTAAGTTAAGTTGTTAACTTATAAGTTCCAGATGGTTTTATAGTAGGGAGTCAAGTGTTAAACAATTTAAAGTAGGGTCGGCCCTTAATAAACAAAATTGTATAACTGAAATTTAAATACTAGGCGCACATATAAAAGTAGTAAGAAAATTTCTTATATGAAAATAAAAAACAGAAAAATCTTTTTATTTTTAAATCTACAGCGCATCTTTAAAATTGAAAAGAAAAAGTGTAATCCTGTTTTTGTTTTTTTTTTTTTTGGTAGCATAAAAAAAAAAAATTAAAGTAAGATATAGATTTTTGTTTTGCTTACATAAAAATGTGGTCTCTTCTGGATAGAAGAATTTATAGAGGAAAAGAGAAACGAAAGTCATTAATTAGCTGACTGCATGTCGTGTAAGATATTTTTATTTTTTACTTAAGAATATTCAGAAAATATGAATAAAAAGAAAACAAACAGCAAATCAAAAATACGGAACTGATTAAACTAAAGATTAAATTAAACTGTACTCTTTACTGATTAAATTAAACTATACTCTTTACTCTTGATATGCATTTATGTTTTTTTGTTTTTTGTTTTTGTATGGAATAAAAAATAATTAAAAAATTTCTAGTTTTAAACTAAAAAAAAATTTAAGACTTGTTTTTGTTATTGTTAAATTAATATACGAGTATACAAATCACTAGTTATCTATAGTCAAAGCAAGGAATTGATATAAAAAGAATATAATGTAAAAGTTGAATGATTCTATGATGGTATAGTTCCTGGTTTTAAAAAATTACAATATTCTAGTAATAACAAGATAATAATTAATAATTTATTAAGATTCTGAAAAATGTAATGATCATAAAAGAAATCGAAAGTATAGAACTGTATAATATGTATGTAAATAATCTCTACTTTTACATGTAGATTTTTTTTGTTTAAATCTTTATTACATTCTTAAAAATTTTAAATTAATATACAAACAAGTATTTTTACAATAAAAATGTTCAAATTTGAATGAATACTATTTTGATTTACTTATCAACATTTGCTTTTTTCTGTTATATCCATACGGTAACGAACTACCATCTTCATTAAATTTTCGTTTTTCCGATTTTGGTTGATATTTTTTTATTTCGGGAATCGTAAGTAAGTACATCATGATTTTTATTTCGACGAATATTTTCTGAAATGACGTATGTGTCTGCACTATTCAATGAATTTAAAACTGCTGCCTTTATGCTATTAAAATTAATTTTTAGAGAAGCTTCATAACTAAGAGAGAATTCTTTAACTTTTCAAACAATTTTTTCTGTATTATCTTTTGTACAGTAAATTTTGTAAGCGTAGTTCTTGGGACCACCACTTATAAATTCTGTAATATAACTTCCTATACCATAACATTCTAATTCATCAGTCATGTCTGCTATAAATTCACCTATTTCTGGTTCATATTCTCCTTCTCGGCTAATATACAACACTGAATCGGTGTCATAATATAATACTCTACTATCCAACTTCTCTAGATAACTGTAAAGTTGAAGACGAGCGTGTGTTGTTGTATAAGCAGCGATGCTTACGTTGACAGTAGATAAAGAAGTTACTGCTTCTTCTTTATATTTCCAGCTAATCACTATGTTTTCTTCATTTACTGGAAATATGTGACATACTTATACAGAAGGGTTTGTTATTAACTCATAAAGTTTAAAAGGTTGATTTATTATTGCTGGTTTGTTGTTGATTTTCCCTTTACCCAAATTTTCCCCAGAATGAGTTTAAAATAATCTTAGCAAAAGATCTTAAACTAGGGTTATTAACTACTTTATCGTATTCTAATTTAATTTCTTCCTTTTCAAAAAAACTATCAATATATTCTTCCTTTTCTTTTTGAGTTTGACATTTTATTGGCCACCCAGAAGCTTCTTGTTTAATTTTTATAAATTTATTCATAATTTTAGTGAATAAACCATCAATACCATTGCAATTGTCATATTTTACTGTTTCGTATTCCCAAACTTCATAAATATTTAAAAGTTTATACCCTTTTTCAAATGCTTTTTTAATTTCACCAATTACCCAAATTCCTACTAATGCTCTTTCATCGTCTGTATGTTCACAGTATTTTGCTTGATATTTTTGTTCACTACAAGTGTTACATAGTGAGAACATCAATTTATTATTTTGTTTGACAGGTAACACGGGGTGTAATAGATTTGTTGGTGGTAAGATTTTACATTTAATAATACCGTCAATAGTCATTCTGTTTAATTTGGAGCAAGTATCTTCTCCCACATAAATCTTAGGATGGTTTATGGGAAATTTTCCTCGTTTGCAAACATATGGGTATAAGGAACATACATCTATGTATTTAATTTTTTCTCCTTGTTTACATTTATAATATGTGTAAGTATTTCCCATTCTTCCCCCATAAAATGCATCACGAGGATTTAAAGGAACTAAATTAATTAATGAATGATTTTCTAAATATCTCATATTTTCATTGTGTCTCATTAGCTCCCGGAATTCACATTCCCACATCTCAATAACTTTATATCCACATGATTTTATAAACTATGATCTCATTAATGTTTTTTCATATCGTAGATTCAAAGTATCGCCAGAGTTATCATGTAATGGTATATCCCTCTGGTTTGTTAAACATTTTGGATGTCCATGATAATAGCAACCGTAAAATTCAAATATTTCTTTAGTCTCTTCGCAAAATCGATCGACTTTAACATTTCCGATTTGTTTTTCTTTTCCATTAAATGCACATTTCAAATCAATTTTTCTCAAATCTTTTACCAAATAAGCCATTGCATGGCAATTTTTGACTGATTGTCTACCATGCTATATCCTTTGTGCCAATGTAATTTTCATTTTCGAATTTATTAAACAGATGTGGAAAATAACCCTTTTTCAAATTGATCGATAAATTAAAAGCTTTCGGTAATTTTGCCAAGGCCATAGGAAAGTAGTTCATAGAATCAATAAATTTAATATTATCAATTATCATAACAATAATTTTTGTACCTCGCATAATTAACTTTCGTTCAAGTACAGTTTTATTGAGTATATAATTCAGAATAAACTGTTGGTCAAACGCCTGCCCATTATGAGCAATTATGACAATCTTTTTGAATTCCTTTCTTAATTTTAAAATAAATTCCATGAAATCTTTGAAACATCTTTCGTTTTAAAAATTCTTTCTCTTAATTTATATTTTTGACAGAAGTATAGAGAATCAATGTTTATACATTTAAAGCATCTCAGTTGGAACATGTTCTTTAATTTTTGTAGAGTTAATTTCTTCTTGTCTTGTTTCTAAATCATAAAATACGTAAATGCAGTTTTCAAAATTTACTTTTGTTTTGTCTTGCTGAATGAAGCATTTATGGTTTTCAGGAACATGATTATCGCAAATTTTACAAAAATATTCACCACATATATGAGTCCTACAACTTTTATGAACTTTAAAACAAGATTTGCATATCCTCATTTCTTCACAGGTGCTTCTATTTTTTGAACTAGAAGCCTTATGATTTTCAAAACATGATTGACCACGAAATGCGCGATTGCACTGCATACATAAAATATTTTTAACATTAATTGAACAAGCAGGTGAGTTTTGACAGCAAGGGCAACTTTTCGAACACCTATGTTCATTTTTCTTAGAATACGGAATATGACATTCTTCACAATAAAATGCTGTGCAAAAAGCAGCTGTGAGTGAAGTTATTACATTATAATAATTATTATGGTAATTTTTTTTCCATTATTAAATTCTTCAAATATTACTTCTGCACCCCTTGTTATGGATATTTATATATAACAATTTTGTGTTTATGTAAAAATTTTTGAAATTGATTCAATTCACGAATTCCGCAACCTTCAGATGGAATTGTTATTTTTGATGTTTTTAATAATTTTAAAGCTATTAAAGTTTGAAGTTTTCCTATATTTTTTCGAATTTTTTCATATTCAATAAATTTTTCAATTTTAGCTATTGAAACAACAAGTGCACGTGGTAGACATAAATTATCAATGTTTTTTATTGTTATTATTCCTTTCCTTTTTAAGCATTCCTCTTTATAATTTGAATATTTATTATTTCTACCTCTACCAGAGGGTAATCTAACACGGGTAACTGTTAAACAAAAAGTGTCTGTACTTAAGCCTATAGACATAAAATAAAAATAGTTTATTATAAATGAAACAAAAAATGTATTATAAATAACTACCTTCAGAATTACTTTGAAAAACATTAGAAATTACATCCCAAACATCGCTAAATTTAAGTTCATGAGCGGATCTAAAACTGAGGTACGCAGGACCTTGATGTTCAAAGCTCTCTCCACAAAATGTTAACCCAATCTTATCAGTGGAATTCACATCTTTCACAGCAATTCTGATTATTTGATGTATAGCATCCTTAATCCAACTAATTGGTTCCCTATTTTCAAGTACGGATTTAATTACAAATTTTATTTTATGACCGTTCATATTAAACCTTTTAACAAATGTCGAATTCTCGCTTTCTATTATGTAAGGCGTTATAGTTTCGGTAAGAAACCTTTGTAAAATAATAATTTTCGACATATTCTTTATACGAATTTCAGATGTTAAATGCTTGAATAACAGAATAATATTAAATTTTCAATACAGATTCATTCTCTTAAATTAAAATGACACTTTAATAAATTTTAGTTGTTTTAACTAGAATCCCATCTTAATCCAAGTAAATAGAAAATTCTATGCAACACTGTAATTTTCAAACTACAATTTAATTTAAAATTTATCTTAAAGATATAAATTGTAATCAAATGACAGTATAATAAATTATATTTCATTAATAATTAGATTCTCATCTTGTACGTATTTTAAATAGAAAACAGTATTACAATATTGATGCATTAAAATGATGCTTTAATAAATTTTAGTTGTTTTAATTAGAATCCCATCTTAATCCTATTTTAAGATGTAAATAGAAAATTTTATGCAACATTGTAATTTTCAAACTACAATTTAATTTAAAATTTATCTTAAAGATATAAATTGTAATCAAATGACAGTATAATAAATTATATTTCATTAATAATTAGATTCTCATCTTATACGTATTTGAAATAGAAAACAGTATTACAACATTGTAATCAAACGGCAATTTAATAAATTACCCTTTTTCTACATAAAAAATATTAGCAACATTGTAATCAACTGACATTTTTGATAGATTTTACCGTTTCCACTTAGAAAATATTTGCAAGAGTGTCACTAGTTCTAAAGTTTCTATTTTGTTATAATATTACTCGAAATTTGTATATAAATACATCGAGATTTTATTTACATCGAGATTTTATAAAAATATCAGTTTAATTTGAAGCAAGCAGGATGGCACAGGAATTTGATAAAGTTTACGTGCTCGATGATGTAACAATACAGGCGCAAATTCCTACAAAAAAGAAAAAGATGGCGAAAATGCCACTTTATCATGAGCAACAACAACAACAACAGCAACATCATCATCACCAAGAGCAACAACAACAACATCATTTTATCAGCCACCGGAGCAAATTGAACATTTGCTGGCGCATCATTTTCCCTATCATGAAACAACACCAAATTCCACCAAAAAAAGAAAACTGGTGGAATTATTTAATACAAAAAAAAAACCTTTAAAAAAATTTTTAAAGGTTAAAGATATGGAGCCAAGTAGGCTTTATGAAATACATAAAATAAAAAAAATTAACACCGGTGAACGGTTTACGGTGAAAAATGGGTCTTCGAGACCCTAAATAATATTATATTTATACTTATATAATATTATATTTTATACAAAAAGTTGGGGTATTTGAAGATAACGATTTCCAAGAGGAAATCGAAAAAATACTTATTTCCTCGTAAACGAAACGTTCCTCGCGGAAAATGAGTTAATTTTAAAAGAAGAACGTGGTGATTTTGAATTCGCCACAAAACAATAATTATAGTTTAACCTTTTATGTCATTTATAGAATAGAATAAGAATTATTATATATTAAGAATTATGTTTTTATAATAAGAATTTTATATAAAGAATTTGTTCAATAAAAATTTTATTTCAAATAAATTTTGTACTGTTCTAAATTTATTTTCATTTTTCAGATGTTAGGATTCTATTTTATTTTTCAGATTTTAAGATTTTATTTTATTTTTCAGATGTTATCAAGTTTTATTTTTATATAAAGAATTTGTTCAATAAAAAATTTCATTTCAAATAAGTTTTGTAATGTTCTTAATTTTATTTTATTTTTCAGATGTTAGCAAGTTTTTCAGATCCTTATTAAAGTTTTATTTTACAGATATTAAACAATATTTGTTGAATTTATCCATGTCTTATGTTTTTCGTCAAACTCAAGCCATTTAACAAAAACTTTATTGCCTTTTTTCTTTAAAATTTTCTCGACAAGATATACGTTTGGGTGTTTAACAGATGTGAGTTCCTCCTCATAAAATCCACCAAATATTGAATCATTTTTATAATCAACCAGCTGATATGTGATCGGAGACGTACTGTTTACTTTGATAATTTTAAAAATTTCAGTAGACGCATTCGGTTGATAACCTTTTTCAAAATTTTTTTTGTATTTACTTATTCTAACATAGTCTCCAACTTTATATTTAGCTTTTAGAGAAATTTTAGGTTGCATGTAAACATTTTTTAAAATAAATTTTTCGTTTTTCTTAGAAATTTTTTCAGGAGGTAATTTAGTTGTTCTATGTTTAGTGGAATTATAGGTGTTTAATAAAGATTGCAATATATTAATCCATTTGTAGTTTCCTTGTAAACTAAATATTTTCCACATTAAATTTTTTAAAGTTCGATTAAAGCGTTCTACAATAAATGCTTTCATTTCAGAGTAAGTATGATAGTGACCCTTCCTTACAACAAAATTTTGAAATATCGAATTGAAAAATTCTTTATCTTGATCTGAATGAATGTTTTTAGGTAGGTTTTTAGCTCGTTTTATAATTTTCTTTAACGCATTTAAAACATTACTACCGGTTTTAGTTTTAATTGGTTCAGCATAAGCATATTTAGAAAATATATCTATAACGGTTAACATATATTTAAAACCTTTGTTGAATTTTCCATAAGGAATCATTTCCACTAGATCAATTTGCCAGGTATCATTTACTCCTTTCTGCTTGACTTTCCTTCTAAGATACCTTTTTCTAGCTGGTCTATGTATTTCTTTTACTATTTGAGATCTTGACATGATTTTTACACCATCTAACTAGTTTTGGATAGTTGAAATCCAATTTTACATTTCTTTATTTATATACTCTGAAAACTTTAAATTTTGTTAGATATTTTACAAAAATGGCAGCTGATTCAACAACATTTCCATTTACTGAGGAAACTGCAATAGTCAGTACACAAAATGAGGTTCAAGTTGATGAAATTACATCTACTGTAGATGACGAGGAATTAATGGAAACTGAAGAATTCATACCACTGTTTCAAGTTTTAGATGAAGATACAGATGAGCAACAAATTTGGGAAATAAATAACCAAGAACCTGACTATTTTGCAGAATTTTTTAGAAATAATTTATAGCCTAAAATAATATATAAGAATATTTGTATAAATGTATATGTATCTATAAGTATTTCATAATAAAAACAAATTAAATAAATTTTACAAATTTTTCATTTATTGTTGTTCTTGACTAAAATATTACAAATTTTATTTTCTAGTAGTACAGGTATTTCAAAAAACAATCTAGAATAATTACATTGAACGCTATAACGTTGTATTGGAATATATATTTCTTCATGCAATTTCATAACATGCTTTTAACATATTCCCGTACATTTGATTCTGCACTTTTATTGTGTATCATTACAGCTTGAAGAAAATCAATTAAGTTGTAAAATGTGTCAACTTCCTCCTTGTTAATACTAAGACATCGACCAATAACAATTCTTGACCCATATTGTAAACATAATTTTGTATTCTTTATTGATTGTTTCGAGTACCTTTCACAAAATTGCTGATGGAACTTACATCAATCATAATATTTTAAAATAGCTGGCTTTTTTCCAATACGGTGAAAAATGCAAGTTGCTACAAGAGATTCTGTATCAAAACCAACAAGAACTTTTAATTACTGATTTCTGTTGAGAAAATATGTATATCTCAACATCAAATTTGTGTTCGAACCTTGATCTTCCATTACTACGTTTTAACTAAAGCTTTTTAATATTAATTATATTGCTGAGATACACAAGATTGTGAAAAATTTGAATTTCCAAATAAATTATAGAACATATTAATAATCAGATTGTCGTTTTCTATATGATTATCTTTGTGAAATTCATTCAAAAAAGTTTTCATACTTAAACCAAAACATCTATACCAGCCAAAAACACAACAGTATTGCCCATATACATCTGAAAGAATACCTTGTATCTGCTTATTATTAAAAACTATGCACTGATTTTTCAAGTATTCTAAAATTTTCCGGTTTATCTGGAACTCCACCATACGAATCAAAATATTCTGTGCAACCATGCTTTGGAATATAAAGGGCAAACCAATGTGTTCCCGGATATTTTATCTTGTCAGTGTTTACAATTAAAAATGTTGGTTTTCCTATTATTTTTGGAATTTTGTCTAAAGCAAAAACTCCCTTAAAATATTTGTTTGTAAATTTGTTACATTTTAAAACACTAATTATTTCTAAAGTGTTCATGACTCAAACTAACTCAAATCATACACTCTACTTATTTCATTAATGTAGTTCATTAAAAACTTCTTTTTATTTTTTCATTTGTTATAATAACTTCAAATTTTTCTAGTGCCTTTCTTTTCTATTCTTTATTAATTTTATCATTATGTACAGTTCCGAAAGAGTAATTTTCAAAATTTTCATTTATAATTTCTTTGGTTGGAAATTTGTAAGTAAACTCTTTTACAAATTTTTTACAAGGTTCTTTAATTCCAACTAAACAAATATCTTTTACAAATAAAGTATTTTTATCATCACAACAAAACTTCACATCCACAAGTGCACAGGACGATGACATCTTGTCGAATATTCAAATGCATGTTTCAGTATTCTATTTATATATTTGTAAATATATTTCGATTTTTATCAATTTGTATGCTTGCATCAAATTCTCCATAAACAATAGCAGTGAGTGTAGATGTAAGTGGTTTTGATAGCCTTGCCTCAATTCTAACCGTACCCTGGTTTAGTAAACCTTGACATACTTCATTTCCAGATGCATCTGGAGTTAAATCAAAAGCTAGTATAAAAAACCCGTTACTAAACATAGACTTTGCTATCTGATGACCTTTATCATTGTGGTAAATTCCAGTTCCTGAAAAAAGTGTACTGTATGCTTTTGTACAGGAATTATTTTCATCTGAAAAACTGGTTTCAATTGCTGAATTATAAGTTCCACTACATTGCTATTATGATACAATTTTTGGCGCTCTTTTGAACCATTACTATCAGATTTAGCTATATTTGCTTTATCTAAAATCCATCCTGCATATTCTAAATGAGTTGCAGCAGCATCTGTACCATAATTTAATAAAGATTCAATATAAGCTCTGTAGTGATAATTTCCCTCAGACGGTGTTATATTTTTACCATTTAATTGAACATTACATTGTTTTATTAAAGAATGTAAAATGTCATTAACTACACTTGGTTGTATTATTATTCTTCCTTCAGCATTTTTATCATTATTCCATTGCGTTCCATCTTTCTTTAAGATCTGTACTTTTAATCTCAAATATGTAGAATATAAATCTCTATATGTATCGCCATGACCCAGTGAAACAAATTCAACAGTTGAAGGGTTGTCTAAAGAAGCAATAGGATTGTAGGAAACTTCTTCAGATCGTAAAATGCTAGACTGAATGGGTTGGGTTTTAAAAATATCCAACTCAGATTTCAGTATTCAGTTTTCAGTATCAATGAAAGAATCTTGTATGTTAACAGATCTTTAATACCTTACATCTTTATCACCTATTTTTTGCGGTTCAATAAAATATATATGAATAAAATATGTATATATTTTGTATATATGAATTTAAAACTTACATTTTTATCTCTAAATTCATGCATACAATACACACGCAATATATTTTTGATCTTTCCTGGTGTTTTGTATTATCATAATTAGCAAAACACAATCCATACATACAATATATTTATGTATGTTGCTAAGTTATTTTGTTTACAACATTTGTTCAGTATTTAAATCAAAATATTTGCTGTCAACATTCTTTAATGCATATTGAATATACATGGTTAAAAATTAAGGTTTTATGTTCGTAATATGTTCATTAAATATTTAAGTGTTGTATAGTGCAGAGGAGAGTGTACAGGTTTTGAAAGTAAGAGTGATTTGGTTCGAATCCAATTCGTGTACGTACATTTTTTTTTTTTGGTTAATTGTATTAATCAACATTTTTTTAATAAAATTTTATGTATAATATACACATATTATTTGATCTTTCCTCCTATAATAATTTAGTTCAATCAATCTTGATGTGCACATGTATTTTGTATTAGGATTTAGCAAAACACAAAATATATAGGTACAATATTTTTATGTTGCTAAATTATTTTGTTTTAAAACATTTGTTTAGGATTTAAATCAGAATATTTGTTGTCAACATTCTTTATTGCATATTGAATATGCATGCCGTTAAAAATTAATGTTTTATGTGTTTTATTTAGGAACATTTATTATGTATATTGTGTATATAGATATATAAATAAAATTTTATTCAAAATAATTCCAATTGCCAAATTCAAACACATACATACATAATATTATTTTTGTACATAGTAAAGAATATAAAAAGTAAAGATCATTACAAAATTATGCTTTTGCGCATTACGCATTATGATTTACAAACAAAATTTTGTCAACACAAAAAATTAAAACTACGTATGTAAATATATACGTACGTATGTACATAATATTTATTTATTTATTTATATTCAGGTACCGTGGTACATAAATGTGTACCAGGTAGCTATAACCCCTGTTTCCTGGTAGGAATGTGGGGTGTACGTGATATAATGATATATAAAGTATTTACATATTGCGATATATGAAAATTTTTTTTATATTATAATTATTGTACCCAGCCGGGAATCGAACCCGAGACCTCTCATTCCCTTATGAATGAGAAGCGATGCGTCAACCACTGCACCAATGGCTGGATACACATAATATTATGTTAAACTAATTTCCTAAATTATTTTGTTCCGCTCCATTTGTTTATAATTTAAATCAAGATATTTGTCAACAATTTTTACTGCATGATCTTATTAAGCGATTAAGTAGGTAGGTGTTCAAGGTTGGATGTTTGTTTGGATATACGATATACTACTAATAGTATACTACAGAAATATGCAGGAAAATACATTTATGTGCATATGTATATCATTTTCATACGTGGTAGAAATGTTGCTTCACCTAAAATTGGATTGTAATATTTATAAATTATAATCACAGTATTTTGATACATATTTTACCCTTCGAGGTACTTTTATTATTTATGAGTTACTGGAATAAAAAATTTTTACTCTTGCTGTAATGGAATCGATTTAACGTTTCTGAATTTACTTAAATATTTGGTATAAAATTGTAAAACGTATTTTATATCAGAAACAATAATTAATGTATGTGTGAATAAAAAATATCCCATATTTTTTAAAATTTAAATTACATACATATGTGTTTCATTTAAAACTAAAAAGTATAAAATAAAATAATATGTAAAAAAAATATTTTTTAAAATATGCTTTTAGCAAACCCGAATTCGCCCCCTAAAAAGTAGAAAATAAAATTGGTTGCAAAACTTTAGCTTTTTGGACTGTTATAATATAAAAGTGAATTGCTAGTGCAAGCATTTCGGACTGTTATAATATAAAAGTAAATTGCTGGAATAAAAAAGAAACACGAATCTCAAATTTCCCAGATTTTTATTTAACCTTATTCCAGCAATTTACTTTTCAATTTCAATAGCACATTCAATATTGACTTCTAAAGCTTGAAGAGAGTCTGGTTTATTGCTAAAGACCAATGACTTCAAATAACCTCACAAGCAATAGTCTAATGGTGTTAAATCACAACTTCTTGGAGGCCATTCAATGTCACAATTTCTTGAAATAATCGAATCTCCAAACTTTTCTCGCAATAATTCGGTTGTTGCACGTACTGTGTGGCACGTAGCCACGTCTTGTTGGAACCAGATATTGACAAGATCAACTTCTTCCAATTTCGGCCAGAAAAAGCTGGTTATCATCGATCTATACCGCTCTCCATTGACAATGATTCCACCAGACCAAAAACCACACCAAATTGTCAATTTAAGTGAATGTAATGGTTGTTCATGAATAATTTGTGGATTTTCTTCGCACCAGAAGCGACAGTTTTGTTTATTTACTGCACCACTCAGATGAAAGTGAGCCTCATCGGAGAAGAAGATTTTCTTAAAAAAAATTGATATCGTTTTCAAGTTGTTTCAAGACAAAATCTGCAAATTCACGACGGTGCTCCGGTGCTCCAATGGCTTCAGTTCTTGAGCGATAAAAATTTTATACGTATGCAAGCCCAAAGCCTTTCTAAAAAATCCGCCAGGTTGTGGTTTGAGACAGTCCCAATTCTTGAGAACGTCTTGGAATCGACAAATTGCGGTGTGCAGCAATACTTGCCGGAACGGCAGCAATATTCATCTTGACTTGGGGTAAATTGTAAGTCAAAAAATCGCCCGCTTTTAGAAAAACATTGGATGGTAATAGGTTCCACATTTTTGCAGTTCTGGTGACAAACGAATTGCTTTTTTGTGTTCAAAATGAACCATTACAGTGGTGTTGGTGAAAGATTTTTTGCTTCAATTTTTGTTATGCAGGAACTTTTACTGATTGATAACTGTTATACATTAATATTTAGTCACTTTATAGGTCTTAAATGATGTTGTCAAGACCTTATAACGGTTGAAAAGTTCCTCTGTGTTTTTGATATTGCTTTCGCAACTGTTATTCAACCATTATTTGGAGTTTGAAAAATTTCCAGGTGTGAAAAATTTCATCATTGTTTTACTAATGGCATCAGATCAAACTTATTTTGTCGAAAGTAAATAGACTAGTCAAAACTTCGCAAAAAACCATGTTAGCTATGAGCTGAGCTCACATTGGCTGATATATTTGCTTCAAAATTAGTTTTGATACGGATATAAAAAGAGTTTGGTTTGGAGAGCTGACAGAAGCTGTGTATTTTCCTGGGTTAGTGGTTAGAAATAGGTCCGTTGTTGGTTTACAACATTTTGGTGGAAACTCCAGTTGGATTATTTAATAATTTCAGAAAGTTGGAAGAGGTTTGAAAATAATTCAGCTTGCCGCCCTGTGAGGAATTGTGACTAGAAATATTGAGCCAGTTACGACTTGAAATTTCCGACTTGAGCGAGGTCCGACTTGTGACTAGAATATTGAGCCAGTTCCGACTCCGTACATTGAAATCATCAACAATAACAATCTCAGAGTTACGATGCTTCTCCAGGATTGAGTTGACGTTATCATAATTTCTTACAACAGTTTTATTTTGGGGCTACTTTGCCATATATAATGAAAAATATTGTTGCATCCTTTTAGATTGTGACAGTGTTGAGAATACTTCAGAACCTTTATAACAGTGGAAATGCGTAATTAAAGAATTGCCCTTAATATCAAAATGAATATTATTGTTTTTGACTTGAGTTTTGCATAATGATAATATTTTTGTTAATACTAACGTAGTGCTGATCTTTCGGAGACTAAGTGAGCCTTTACAGCGAATGACTTAGATACCACAATACGGATAAGTGAATAGAAAAGTTAGCTGTCATGATAACACAATTACACAGCGTACGATAATATGAAACTGTGAGAAAAATTAAAAAAGAAGTTTTGTAAACATTCAAACATTAAAATACTGTGATAATATTTTTATGTATCTAAATCTCCAATCGAATTATTTTTCTCCATACAATAGTTTGGTACATTTTAAGTAAAAATTACTAAACCAGTTTTAAGGCTAATTTTCATTAGGTCAATATATTCTCGAATATGTTGGAGCATAGACAATGTAAAACAGAAACAAAGATTTCAAATAAATGGGGGAAGTTTTAGAAGCGTTGAAAAAATAAATTAAAAATGGCTGACATTTGTGTGAATTACTACAAATATATTATACTAGTAGATTAATCAAGAATTGCCCGCGAAAATTGAAAGTTTGAAATTGCTTTTTGCCGAAATTTATCTGAGTCTATTCTTTCCTCCTTTTTCTGCCACTTTAAAACGCAATTTTCACGTGGGTTTCTATGCTTGTTTTCTTCTAGAATATTTTGAATATTTCTTTAAAAATTAATTTAATGTAACGGTACCTAGTGACGTCACCTATATTTGATAGAACATGATTTTTGGTAACAAGGTCATTGAAAGATCAAATCGGTTATTTTAAAAATGTTCTAACATTTTGCAATAATTCACTTAAACCGTTATATTTTTCGTCTCTTATAGTATACAGAAACTATTTTCTACGACATATTAGAGCATAATACTATGTTTAATATACATCTTGTTTCATCTTAATCTGTGTTACCGTTTTTGAGATATTGCAGTTTCAAGTGGAAATTATGATAAAAAAAAAAAATATTTCAAACTTTTTAAAAAAGCAATACACATGTGAATTTTTCAAAAACAGCCTTTATTTATTATTAAAGCGTTAAAAAGGTATGTCCACACGCTTTTCAACGGTATATAATAAGTATGATATGGGTTGGCAAATAGTCCCACCAGAGGACACACACGCGATATTGAAGCAATATTGAAGGGAGTCTAGAGTTGGATTTAAACAATATTAATAAATTTAATAAAGATTATTTTTAATATTTTAATTTCGATAATTAGGTAACCTTTTAAATTTATAAAAAAACATTTGTGTTTATAACGGTATTAAAATTACTTGTTTTTAAAAGATTATTTTAAAATTAATAAAATTTATATATTTTTACTAAAAAGAGTTTTAAGAAATGATATACATATACATACATATCTACAACTTACTAACTTACAAAATTAGATTTATTTACATAAATATATGATGTGTAGATATTGCATCTGTATATTTTAATATTAGAGAATTTTTTTTTAAACGCATTTCTTCATAGGTTTATATAAAATTCTTATATTTTCTGGTGTTTACCTCACCAATTTTACAGACATATACATATATTTCAATAAGAAAACAAAAAGGCAAAATAAATGTATGATTTCTGAAGTATGAAAATGTTTTAATAAAATAATTTCTTCAATTTTGCGTTTGTGTCCTCTGATGGAACTATTTGCTAACCCATACTATACTGATTATATACCAATGAAAAGGGTGTGAAGATACTTTTCTAACGGTATAATAAGTTTTATACATTAATATTTAGTCACTTTCTAGGTCTTAAATGATGTTTTCAAGACATTGACCTTGTAACGGTGAAGAGTTCCTCTATGTTTTTAGCACATTTCCAAAAAAATTTTGAAAAAATGTGCTTATTAGTTTCACTCTGTCCGTCCGTCTGTTTACAAAACTTCTACACCGTTAAAGATAGAGAAAAAAAAATTTTAACCATAGGTAGGTCTCATAAAAAAAATAATTTTGTGGAACAACTTTTTCATGTAGCCCCCCCCATTACGGAGCTACACCCCCTCAAACTTTGAAAAAGCCCTATTTTTAAATGCATATATCTTATGTTCTGCTTAAGATTTTTTCAATCTGAAAACGTCATTCGACAGGTATTTCTTTTATCTTTGTAAATTAATATCAAAATTATACATTTTTTTTTAAATTTAGTATTTAAATTTACCGTTATGTGAAAACCAAATTTTGCATGATTTTTCTACTTTCATAACTCCGGCACGCTTCTAGATACAAGCTTGAAATTTTGAGGCAAGAAAGAACTTTTAGAATTAGTATAAGTTTGCTCAGAAAATTTTTTCGGACCACCCCCTGTTTATGAGCTATTAGGGCTTAAAAATTGAAAATTTGCTATTTTTAAACACCTGTAACTTAGGAACCTGCACACATTTTACTTCTACAAGATGTAAAAATTAAAGCTACAATAATATATTTTTACGTGTGTGAAAGGTTTATTTTAATTGTAAAGGGTTCCAAAGTTGCAGCTCTTCAAAGTTGCAGCTCTTCTTCGGCAGAAGATCGAAAATTTTATTATCTATATAAAACAATATCAAAATTATGTAATATTTTGTAATTTACGATTTAAATTTACCGTTATGTGAAAACCACATTTTGCATGAAATTTCTTTTTTCATAACTCCGGCACCCCTTTAGATAGGAACCTGAAATTTTGAGACAAGAAAGAACTTTTAGAATTAGTATAAGTTTCCTCAGAAAATTTTTTGGTAACGCCCCCTCTTTAAGAGTTATTACGCCTCAAAAATTGAAAATTTGCTATTTTTAGACACCTGTAACTTAGGCACCTGTAAAAATTTTTCTTCGGCAAGACATGAAAATGAAAGCTACAATAATATATTTTTACGTGTGTGAAAGGTTTATTTTAGTTGTAAAGGGTTCCAAAGCTGCAGCTCTTCAAAATTGTAAAAAAGCTCCATTTTCAGATGTATATATCTCGGGCTTTGCGTAATAGTTTTGCAATCTAAAACCGGTAGAAGATCGAAAATTTTATTATCTATATAAAACAATATCAAAATTATGTAATATTTTGTAATTTACGATTTAAATTTACCGTTATGTGAAAACCACATTTTGCATGAAATTTCTTTTTTCATAACTCCGGCACCCCTTTAGATAGGAACCTGAAATTTTGAGACAAGAAAGAACTTTTAGAATTAGTATAAGTTTCCTCAGAAAATTTTTTGGTAACGCCCCCTCTTTAAGAGTTATTACGCCTCAAAAATTGAAAATTTGCTATTTTTAGACACCTGTAACTTAGGCACCTGTAAAAACTTTTCTTCGGCAAGACATAAAAATTAAAGCTTCAATAATATATTTTTACGTGTGTTAACAGCTTTTCATAGTTATATAGGATTCCGGACTTACGGCCCCTCAAAATCTCAAAAATTTCCTATTTTCAAGTTTTTTTTTATTACATGAAATTTTCAAATTTTTGTGTAAGTCACACTTCTAAACAATTTGTATTGAGTTTTGGAAATGTGCGCTTTTAAAAACCGTTGGTTTACATTCTACCTTGTTTGATATTACTTTCACAAATGTTATTAAACTATTATTTGGAGTTTGGTTTGTAAGATTTACATGATCTAGGTTTATTGTTTTACTAATGGCATCAGGCCAAACTTATTTTGTCGAAAGTAAATAGGCTAGTCAAAACTTCGCAAAAAGCCATGTTAGCCATGTTAAAGTGCCAAGCTAATCCTTTGGGAGCTGAGCTCGAACTGGCTGATATACTTGCTTCAAAATTGGTTTTAATACGGCAAATCGGAACTGGCTCAATATTTCTAGTCACAATCCCTCAGAAGGCGGCAAGAGTTATTTTCAAGCCTCTTCCAACTTTCACAACTTATTAAAGAATCCAACTGAAGTTTCAACCAAAATGTCGTAAACCAGCAAAGGACAAATTTCTAACCACTAACCCAGAAAAATACACAGCTTCTGTCAGCTCTCCAAACCAAACTCTTTTTATATCCGTATCAAAACTAATTTTGAAGCAAATATATCAGCCAGTGCGAGCTCAGCTCCCAAAAGATTAGTTTGGCACTTTAACATTGCTAACATGGCTTGACTTGAAGTTTTGAACTATTTATAATTCAGAATAAACTGATGGTCAAACGCCTGCCCATTATGAGCAATTATGACAATCTTTTTGAATTCCTTTCTTAATTTTAAAATAAATTTAATCTTTGAAACATCTTTCGTTTTAAAAATTCTTTCTCTTAATTTATATTTTTGACAGAAGTATAGAGAATCAATGTTTATACATTTAAAGCATCTCAGTTGGAACATGTTCTTTAATTTTTGTAGAGTTAATTTCTTCTTGTCTTGTTTCTAAATCATAAAATACGTAAATGCAGTTTTCAAAATTTACTTTTGTTTTGTCTTGCTGAATGAAGCATTTATGGTTTTCAGGAACATGATTATCGCAAATTTTACAAAAATATTCACCACATATATGAGTCCTACAACTTTTATGAACTTTAAAACAAGATTTGCATATCCTCATTTCTTCACAGGTGCTTCTATTTTTTGAACTAGAAGCCTTATGATTTTCAAAACATGATTGACCACGAAATGTGCGATTGCACTGCATACATAAAATATTTTTAACATTAATTGAAGCAGGTGAGTTTTGACAGCATGGACAACTTTTCGAACACCTATGTTCATTTTTTTTAGAATACGGAATATGACATTCTTCACAATAAAATGCTGTGCAAAAAGCAGCTGTGAGCGAAGTTATTACATTATAATAATTATTATGGTAATTTTTTTTCCATTATTAAATCCTTCAAATATTACTTCTGCACCCCTTGTTATGGATATTTATATATAAAAATTTTGTGTTTATGTAAAAATTTTTGAAATTGATTCAATTCGCGAATTCCGCAACCTTCAGATGGAATTGTTATTTTTGATGTTTTTAATAATTTTAAAGCTATTAAAGTTTGAAGTTTTCCTATATTTTTTCGAATTTTTTCATATTCAATAAATTTTTCAATTATAGCTATTGAAACAACAAGTGCACGTGGTAGACATAAATTATCAATGTTTTTTATTGTTATTATTCCTTTCCTTTTTAAGCATTCCTCTTTATAATTTGAATATTTATTATTTCTACCTCTACCAGAGGGTAATCTAACACGGGTAACTGTTAAACAAAAAGTGTCTGTACTTAAGCCTATAGACATAAAATAAAAATAGTTTATTACAAATGAAACAAAAAATGCATTATAAATAACTACCTTCAGAATTACTTTGAAAAACATTAGAAATTACATCCCAAACATCGCTAAATTTAAGGTCATGAGCGGATCTAAAACTGAGGTACGCAGGACCTTGATGTTCAAAGCTCTCTCCACAAAATGTTAACCCAATCTTATGAGTGGAATTCACATCTTTCACAGCAATCCTGATTATTTGATGTATAGCATCCTTAATCCAACTAATTGGTACCCTATTTTCAGGTACGGATTTAATTACAAATTTTATTTTATGACCGTTCATATTAAACCTTTTAACAAATGTCGAATTCTCGCTTTCTATTATGTAAGGCGTTATAGTTTCGGTAAGAAACCTTTGTAAAATAATAATTTTCGACATATTCTTTATACGAATTTCAGATGTTAAATGCTTGAATAACAGAATAATATTAAATTTTCAATACAGATTCATTCTCTTAAATTAAAATGACACTTTAATAAATTTTAGTTGTTTTAACTAGAATCCCATCTTAATCCTATCTTAATATGTAAATAGAAAATTTTATGCAACATTGTAATTTTCAAACTACAATTTAATTTAAAATTTATCTTAAAGATATAAATTGTAATCAAATGACAGTATAATAAATTATATTTCATTAATAATTAGATTCTCATCTTGTACGTATTTTAAATAGAAAACAGTATTACAACATTGTAATCAAACGGCAATTTAATAAATTACCCTTTTTCTACATAAAAAATATTAGCAACATTGTAATCAACTGACATTTTTGATAGATTTTACCCTTTCCACTTAGAAATATTTGCAAGAGTGTCACTAGTTCTAAAGTTTCTATTTTGTTATAATATTACTCGAAATTTGTATATAAATACATCGAGATTTTATTTACATCGAGATTTTATAAAAATATCAGTTTAATTTGAAGCAAACAGGATGGCACAGGAATTTGATAAAGTTTACGTGCTGGATGATGTAACAATACAGGCGCAAATTCCTACAAAAAAGAAAAAGATGGCGAAAATGCCACTTTATCATGAGCAACAACAACAACAACAACAACAGCAACATCATCATCAACAAGAGCAACAACAACAACATCATTTTATCAGCCACCGGAGCAAATTGAACATTTGCTGGCGCATCATTTTCCCTATCATGAAACAACACCAAATTCCACCAAAAAAAGAAAACTGGTGGAATTATTTAATACAAAAAAAAAGCCTTTAAAAAAATTTTTAAAGGTTAAAGATATGGAGCCAAGTAGGCTCTATAAAATACATAAAATAAATAAAATTAACACCGGTGAACGGTTTACGGTGAAAAATGGGTCTTCGAGACCCTAAATAATATTATATTTATACTTATATAATATTATATTTTATACAAAAAGTTGGGGTATTTGAAGATAACGATTTCCAAGAGGAAATCGAAAAAAATACTCATTTCCTCGTAAACGAGGAAAATGAGTTAATTTTAAAAGAAGAACGTGGTGATTTTGAATTCGCCACAAAACAATAATTATAGTTTAAGCTTTTATGTTATATCATTTATAGAATAAGAATTATTATATATTAAGAATTATGTTTTTATAATAAGAATTTTATATAAAGAATTTGTTCAATAAAAAATTTTATTTCAAATAAATTTTGTACTGTTCTAAATTTATTTTCATTTTTCAGATGTTAGGATTCTATTTTATTTTTCAGATTTTAAGATTTTATTTTATTTTTCAGATGTTATCAAGTTTTATTTTTATATAAAGAATTTGTTCAATAAAAAATTTCATTTCAAATAAGTTTTGTAATGTTCTTAATTTTATTTTATTTTTCAGATGTTAGCAAGTTTTTCAGATCCTTATTAAAGTTTTATTTTACAGATATTAAACAATATTTGTTGAATTTATCCATGTGTTATGTTTTTCGTCAAACCCAAGCCATTTAACAAAAACTTTATTGCCTTTTTTCTTTAAAATTTTCTCGACAAGATATACGTTTGGGTGTTTAACAGATGTGAGTTCCTCCTCATAAAATCCACCAAATATTGAATCATTTTTATAATCAACCAGCTGATATGTGATCGGAGAGGTACTGTTTACTTTGATAATTTTAAAAATTTCAGTAGACGAATTCGGTTGATAACCTTTTTCAAAATTTTTTTTGTATTTACTTATTCTAACATAGTCTCCAACTTTATATTTAGCTTTTAGAGAAATTTTAGGTTGCATGTAAACATTTTTTAAAATAAATTTTTCGTTTTTCTTAGAAATTTTTTCAGGAGGTAATTTAGTTGTTCTATGTTTAGTGGAATTATAGGTGTTTAATAAAGATTGCAATATATTAATCTTTAATATTAAAGATTGCAATATATTAGATATCGAATTGAAAAATTCTTTATCTTGATCTGAATGAATGTTTTTAGGTAGGTTTTTAGCTCGTTTTATAATTTTCTTTAACGCATTTAAAACATTACTACCGGTTTTAGTTTTAATTGGTTCAGCATAAGCATATTTAGAAAATATATCTATAACGGTTAACATATATTTAAAACCTTTGTTGAATTTTCCATAAGGAATCATTTCCACTAGATCAATTTGCCAGGTATCATTTACTCCTTTCTGCTTGACTTTCCTTCTAAGATACCTTTTTCTAGCTGGTCTATGTATTTATTTTACTATTTGAGATCTTGACATGATTTTTACACCATCTAACTAGTTTTGGATAGTTGAAATCCAATTTTACATTTCTTTATTTATATACTCTGAAAACTTTAAATTTTGTTAGATATTTTACAAAAATGGCAGCTGATTCAACAACATTTCCATTTACTGAGGAAACTGCAATAGTCAGTACACAAAATGAGGTTCAAGTTGATGAAATTACATCTACTGTAGATGACGAGGAATTAATGGAAACTGAAGAATTCATACCACTGTTTCAAGTTTTAGATGAAGATACAGATGAGCAATAA
This sequence comes from Poecilobothrus nobilitatus, assembly GCA_947095535.1. Taxonomy (NCBI): domain Eukaryota; kingdom Metazoa; phylum Arthropoda; class Insecta; order Diptera; family Dolichopodidae; genus Poecilobothrus; species Poecilobothrus nobilitatus. The sequence continues at coordinate 158,353,493 of OX352774.1, read as the reverse complement.
ATTTGGGAAATAAATAACCAAGAAGGAGATCCTGACTATTTTGCAGAATTTTTTAGAAATAATTTATAGCCTAAAATAATATATAAGAATATTTGTATAAATGTATATGTATCTATAAGTATTTCATAATAAAAACAAATTAAATAAATTTTACAAATTTTTCATTTATTGTTGTTCTTGACTAAAATATTACAAATTTTATTTTCTAGTAGTACAGGTATTTTAAAAAACAATCTAGAATAATTACATTGAAAGCTATAACGTTGTATTGGAATATATATTTCTTCATGCAATTTCATAACATGCTTTTCTTGATACGTTTTTATATATTTAATAACATATTCCCGTACATTTGATTCTACACTTTTATTGTGTATCATTACAGCTTGAAGAAAATCAATTAAGTTGTAAAATGTGTCAACTTCCTCCTTGTTAATACTAAGACATCGACCAATAACAATTCTTGACCCATATTGTAAACATAATTTTGTATTCTTTATTGATTGTTTCGAGTACCTTTCACAAAATTGCTGATGGAACTTACATCAATCATAATATTTTAAAATAGCTGGCTTTTTTCCAATACGGTGAAAAATGCAAGTTGCTACAAGAGATTCTGTATCAAAACCAACAAGAACTTTTAATTACTGATTTCTGTTGAGAAAATATGTATATCTCAACATCAAATTTGTGTTCGAACCTTGATCTTCCATTACTACGTTTTAACTAAAGCTTTTTAATATTAATTATATTGCTGAGATACACAAGATTGTGAAAAATTTTAATTTCCAAATAAATTATAGAACATATTAATAATCAGATTGTCGTTTTCTATATGATTATCTTTGTGAAATTCATTCAAAAAAGTTTTCATACTTAAACCAAAACATCTATACCAGCCAAAAACGCAACAGTATTGCCCACATACATCTGAAAGAATACCCTGTATCTGCTTATTATTAAAAACTATGCACTGATTTTTCAAGTATTCTAAAATTTTCCGGTTTATCTGGAACTCCACCATACGAATCAAAATATTCTGTGCAACCATGCTTTGGAATATAAAGGGCAAACCAATGTGTTCCCGGATATTTTATCTTGTCAGTGTTTACAATTAAAAATGTTGGTTTTCCTATTATTTTTGGAATTTTGTCTAAAGCAAAAACTCCCTTAAAATATTTGTTTGTAAATTTGTTACATTTTAAAACACTAATTATTTCTAAAGTGTTCATGACTCAAACTAACTCAAATCATACACTCTACTTATTTCATTAATGTAGTTCATTAAAAACTCCTTTTTATTTTTTCATTTGTTATAATAACTTCAAATTTTTCTAGTGCCTTTCTTTTCTATTCTTTATTAATTTTATCATTATGTACAGTTCCGAAAGAGTAATTTTCAAAATTTTCATTTATAATTTCTTTGGTTGGAAATTTGTAAGTAAACTCTTTTACAAATTTTTTACAAGGTTCTTTAATTCCAACTAAACAAATATCTTTTACAAATAAAGTATTTTTATCATCACAACAAAACTTCACATCCACAAGAGCACAGGACGATGACATCTTGTCGAATATTCAAATGCATGTTTCAGTATTCTATTTATATATTTGTAAATATATTTCGATTTTTATCAATTTGTATGCTTGCATCAAATTCTCCATAAACAATAGCAGTGAGTGTAGATGTAAGTGGTTTTGATAGCCTTTATCATTGTGGTAAATTTCAGTTCCTGAAAAAAGTGTACTGTATGCTCTTGTACAGGAATTATTTTCATCTGAAAAACTGGTTTCAGTTGCTGAATCATAAGTTCCACTACATTGCTATTATGATACAATTTTTGGCGCTCTTTTGAACCATTACTATCAGGTTTAGCTATATTTGCTTTATCTAAAATCCATCCTGCACATTCTAAATGAGTTGCAGCAGCATCTGTACCATAATTTAATAAAGATTCAATATAAGCTCTATAGTGATAATTTCCCTCAGACGGTGTTATATTTTTACCATTTAATTGAACATTACATTGTTTTATTAAAGAATGTAAAATGTCATTAACTACACTTGGTTGTATTATTATTCTTCCTTCAGCATTTTTATCATTATTCCATTGCGTTCCATCTTTCTTTAAGATCTGTACTTTTAATCTCAAATATGTAGAAGACAAATCTCTATATGTATCGCCATGACCCAGTGAAACAAATTCAACAGTTGAAGGGTTGTCTAAAGAAGCAATAGGATTGTAGGAAACTTCTTCAGATCGTAAAATGCTAGACTGAATGGGTTGGGTTTTAAAAATATCCAACTCAGATTTCAGTATTCAGTTTTCAGTATCAGTGAAAGAATCTTGTATGTTAACAGATCTTTAACACCTTATATCTTTATCACCTATTTTTTGCGGTTCAATTAGTCTGTGTATATAAAAAACATATCTGGTTTACTAATGGGAATCAATTGTACACTATCTATAAAAGTTTTTAAAGCTTCTATTACACGTGATTTATATTTTTTAAAATCTGTAAATTTAAAAGATACTTGATTGAAACATGTTGTCAAAAGTCCTTCGAGGGTATAAGCGTAATTTGCTCTTAATGCTTTTATATTAACTCGTCGGTGTCGGTTTATTTATTTATTTATTTATTTATTTATTTGTCATTCTGTCACGCTTTTTATTATCTTCGTAATCTGCTAGCAACATTTATAAGTGTTGTATGGTGCAGAGGAAAGTGTACAGGTTTCAAAAGTGGGGGTCATGTTGTTCGAATCCAGTTCACATGCAACTTTTTTTTTTTTAACTATCTATACATCAACATTTTTTGAATAAAATATGTATATATTTTGTATATATGAATTTAAAACTTACATTTTTATCTCTAAATTCATGCATACAATACAAACGCAATATATTTTTGATCTTTCCTGGTGTTTTGTATTAGCATAATTAGCAAAACACAATCCATACATACAATATTTTTATATATGTTGCTAAGTTATTTTGTTTACAACATTTGTTCAGTATTTAAATCAAAATAATTGCTGTCAACATTCTTTAATGCATATTGAATATACATGGTTAAAAATTAAGATTTTATGTTCGTAATATGTTCATTAAATATTTAAGTGTTGTATAGTGCAGAGGAGAGTGTACAGGTTTTGAAAGTAAGAGTGATTTGGTTCGAATCCAATTCGTGTACGTACATTTTTTTTTTTTTGGTTAATTGTATTAATCAACATTTTTTTAATAAAATTTTATGTATAATATACACATATTATTTGATCTTTCCTCCTATAATAATTTAGTTCAATCAATCTTGATGTGCACATGTATTTTGTATTAGGATTTAGCAAAACACAAAATATATAGGTACAATATTTTTATGTTGCTAAATTATTTTGTTTTAAAACATTTGTTTAGGATTTAAATCAGAATATTTGTTGTCAACATTCTTTATTGCATATTGAATATGCATGCCGTTAAAAATTAATGTTTTATGTGTTTTATTTAGGAACATTTATTATGTATATTGTGTATATAGATATACAAATAAAATTTTATTCAAAATAATTCCAATTGCCAAATTCAAACTACATACATACATAATATTATTTTTGTACATAGTAAAGAACATAAACTACATAAATATCAAGACCGGAACAAGACCTCTAAGAATAGATTAGTGCAAAATTTAAACATGTATTGTGAAAATTGAGAGAGTTTTGACAGTTTCTTTTTTTCATTTTTTTGCTTAGAAAAAAGTAGAAAATTACGAAATTTTAGCAATTTTCATTTGCAACTTTAAATATGAAATAGTGCCCTAAATATTAAAATAAATTAATCGAAATTTATATTAAAATAAAATTTTCAAAATTCAAAATTTTTTCTAACACATATCAAAAATTCAAGGTTCAACTCGAATTTTTAACTATATTTTTCTCAAAATATATTTTCCAACTTTTTCTAGCATTTCTTGACTCCAGCCATTTTGAAATGTTTAAATAAAAAAAAAAATTTTTTTTCTTTACTATCTGTCAATTTTTTAAAAGCTTTCTAAAAAAAAGTAGGATAAAACAGGTAACAAAATTTAATTTCATATCGAGTTTTAATATATTTAATTTAAATGAAAATATATAAATTATATATTAAAAAAAAATTTAGAGTTTTTCCTAAATACTGGTGAAAAAATTAACTTCCTATCAATTTTTTTTAGTATCATTACAAGTATTGGAAAAAAAAAGAACCTGAAATTTTTGGTAAGCAATTTTATTTTTTCGATACACACTATAAAAAAAAATAAAGTGCATTATTTATATTTAACAAAGAATAGTGCAATATTTATATTTTATAATTTAATTTTTTTATTGCTTTTTAATTATGGTTCGTACTTGTTGTGTCGGGTGTAAATCGAATTATAAATGTAAAACGAAAAATAAAATTTATACAGTTTCAACTTTTCTATTTCCCAAGGAAAAAATTTTAAGAAAAAAATGGATAGAAGCAATTCCACGAATAAATTGGAATCCAACAGAAAGTAGTGAGTGCTGTCTGTTCAATCCATTTTTGTACGAAAAGTTTTCGTAGTCAGAATTCTGACAGACCAACTTTATTACCTAATGCGATTCCAAGCATTTTCCCTAATATTCCGGATTTAAAATTAGTTGATGAAAATTGTATTTTTAATTTTAATAATTTAGTAACTAAAATTAAAGAAAAAATTGATTTAAATGGCTGGCTTTTGTTTAAAAATAAATCTTATATTGTGTTATACTGTTTAGAAAATGAGAATTATTTCGGTTGTGATTTCAAATATAGAATTAAAATTAATGAAAATTTAGAAATAATTTGTTTCTCGGGTACTAATAAAGAGCCAGCTAAAAAATTTAAGAATATTTTACCTGAGCACATGAAACTTGTATTTTGGTCTCAGCTAATAGAATTAATTTCATTTTTAAATAAGACAAATTTAGATTCAGACCCTAACCCTTCGCTTTTTTTAGAAAATTCGTTGATTCTCCTGAACAAATACCAAAAATTAGAATATGATGTAGAAAGTTCAGAGCAGTTACATATTATCATTGATCAAATAAAACTTCTTAGTAGGAAAAACTCGGTGAAAAGGTATAGTTACAATACAATAATAATGTCATTTTTAATCTATGCCCATTCTAAATCTACATATTCAGTTTTTAGTAAATTTCTTTTTCTTCCCTCTATTAGGTACCTTCGAAAATTATCTTCAAGTTTACATATAATACCAGATCATAAAAATGACGAAAATGATGATCATTATTTAACTGCTGCATCTCAGTCCTTAACGGAACGTGAAAAATTTGTAGCTGTTTTAGTAGATGAAATTTATGTAGACCCAAGTCTTCAATTTAAGGCTAATAATATTGTAGGAATAGCTGAAAATAATCCATCCGAGCCTGCTGGAATAATTTTAGCTTTCATGATAAAATCTGTATTTGGAAGTTTCAAGGAAATAGTACGTTTATTTCCAGTAATACGTGTCACAGGAGAATATCTTACTGAACTTGTTATGGGTGTGATTAAGTTGGTTCAAAATAAGGGGTTTCATGTTTTGGTTATTATCTCAGATAACCACAAAATCAATCAGAATATGTTCAATATTCTTAGACAAAATAATGAAAATTATTTTGCCAACCCAAATGGAAAGGGAAAAATCTTCTTGCAGTATGATACTGTCCACTTGTTTAAAAATATTAGGAATAATTGACTTAACACACCAGATAGGATTTTTTTATTTTCAGATTTCGAAACAGGTGAAATGAAATATGCCGATTTCAAACATTTTTGGCAATTATTTAAAGAAGAAGAAAATCTTCAAATTAGAAAGGCTTTTAAATTAAATAGGAAAACTTTAAATCCAACTAGGCTTCAACGGCAAAATGTTAGGCTTGCTGATAATATTTTTCATCGCACAACAATAGCAAGTTTAAGGGATAAAGAAAAAATGCAACCGACTGCAGACTTTTGTAAAATTATTAGGAACTGGTGGGACGTCTGCAACGTACACGACAAATACCATGGTATTAGGAAGAGAAATAAATGGAGTGAACCTATTACCACGACAACGGACTTTCGTCTCGAATTTCTAAAAAAATTCTCAAACTGGTTGGAGGTTTGGAACACAAATAATAACAAAATTTCTTTGACGAACGAAACTATTAAAGCCTTAGTTTTAACAACAAAAACTTTGATAGATTTAGTAAATTTAGCTCTTACAACCTTAAATGTAGAATATGTGCTATTAGGTAAATTTCAGACAGATGATTTAGAGAATAGGTTTGGTCGGTACCGTTCTTTAGCTGGGTGTAATTATCGAGTTTCATGTATCGAAATTTTAGAATCCGAAAAAAAAATTAGGTTTCATCAAATATATAGTAAATATCAGACCGAAATAGAATTTTTAAGAAAACCAGTTGGGGAAAATTCTTTGAATCACATAGTAAATTTAGATCCTTTTGACGAAATATTTAATTCTAGTTATTTAGCTGACGTAAAATATAATGAAGATTCTCTTTTATACACAGGAGGGTATGGTTCTTATTCCTTGAAAAAGGAAATCAAATCCGAAGATTGCAGATCAATATTTCTAAGAGAATCTCGGACGGAATCAAATTATTTTAACGAATTAGACAGGGGTGGACTTTCATTACCAACCGATGAAGTAGGATATATTCTATTTCACATGATTGCTATTTTCCAGCAAATATTACGAGACGAAGACTTAAAAAATTATTTCTTTTCGACCCATAATCACAAAGCAATATTGATAAAATTAAGTTTTTCAAGCCTTTCTTTAGGAAAATTTAATATTGACATGCAAAAAACATGTCATTGTGGTACTAAAAGTGCCCAAGTTTTTTATAAGATTTCCAAAACTTTTTCAAATACTTTACTTAATAGTTTTACAAAGGATTTTAACTATAAATATAAAGGTAATAAAGAAAATAGAAAACTTTCAAAATTTAATTAATATTTAATACCATAATTAAAAAGCAATATTGCCTTTATATTACTTTGTGATCATTAATGTAAATATGTAAATATCTTGTTTTAATTTATTTTTTTTGTTGTTTTATTTTATTTAGTTTTTATTTATTTATTATTTTTTTAAGAATTATGTAGTTTGAATTTTATTTTTTTAGAAATCGTTTTTTTAACATGAATTAACATTTTAGAATTGTTTTGTGAATTGTTTCACATATTTTTAGAATTGTTTTTGTGGATTAGGCCTCTTGGGATACCACATTAAAAAAAACGCGCCTTATCCTTTACCTCCAGGGTGGTGTGGAAATAAGGATATAAACTTAAATACATATTATTCATATACAGATCTACTATATGCACACGCAATAAATACCATATCAATTTTTCAAATTAATTTAATTCGCTCACTTTTTTGTGCTATTACAAATTTAATTTGGTACATTATTGCTCTCTTTAAAGAGCTTTAAGCTTTAGGAAAAAAATGAAAAAATTTTACAAAATTCGGGTAGACTTTTTTTTATCAACGTTTTTATAAATAAAAAAATTATAAATTCAATTTTTTTTTGTATTCAGATAGTGTAAAAAATTATGAATTTTAAGATTTGCTTAGAAATTTTTTCAAAAAAATGCCTATTTTAGAAGTTATTAAAGATTTAAAGTTACCCTACTATTTAGCTTTTACTTTTCCCATAAGAGCCAATGTAAATAGTGGGGTAAATTGAGCTTTCGTTCTCTTCAGTTCCGGTCTGGATATTTATGTAGTTTATGGTAAAGAATATAAAAAGTAAAGATCATTACAAAATTATGCTTTTGCGCATTACGCATTATGATTTACAAACAAAATTTTGTCAACACAAAAAATTAAAACTACGTATGTAAATATGTACGTACGTATGTACATAATATTTATTTATTTATATTCAGGTACCGTGGTACATAAATGTGTGCCAGGTAGCTATAACCCCTGTTTCCTGGTAAGAATGTGGGGTGTACGTGATATAATGATATATAAAGTATTTACATATTGCGATGAGTATGAATATTTTTTTTTTTATATTATAATTATTGTACCCAGCCGGGAATCGAACCCGAGACCTCTCATTCCCTTATGAATGAGAAGCGATGCGTCAACCACTGCACCAATAGCTGGATACACATAATATTATGATAAACTAATTGAATATTTTTTTTTATATTATAATTATTGTACCCAGCCGGGAATCGAACCCGAGACCTCTTATTCCCTTATGAATGAGAAGCGATGCGTCAATCACTGCACCAATGGCTGTATACACATAATATTATGTTAAATTAATTTCCTAAATTATTTTGTTCCGCTCCATTTGTTTATAATTTAAATCAAGATATTCGTCAACAATTTTTACTGCATGATCTTATTAAGCGATTAAGTAGGTAGGTGTTCAAGGTTAGATGTTTGTTTGGATATACGATATACTACTAATAGTGTACTACAGAAATATGCAGTAAAATACATTTACGTGCATAATATCTATATCATTTTAATACGTGTTAGAAATGTTGCTTCAACTAAAATTGGATTGTAATATTTATAAATTATAATCACAGTATTTTGGTACATATTTTACCCTTCGAGGTACTTTCATTATTTATGAGTTACTGGAATAAAAAATTTTTACTCTTGCTGTAATGAAATCGATTTAACGTTTCTGAATTTACTTAAACATTTGGTATAAAATTGTAAAACGTATTTTATATCAGAAACAATAATTAATGTATGTGTGAATAAAAATATCCCATATTTTTTAAAATTTAAATTACATACATATGTGTTTCATTTAAAACTAAAAAGTATAAAATAAAATAATATATTAAAAAAATATTTTTATACCCGTACGATAGGATCGGGTATAATAAAATTACCCCTCCGTTTGTAACACCTCGAAATAAGCGAGCTAGATATACCTTCAAATGTATGGATCGGATCAGAAAAAAATTCTAAGACTTTTGAGCCATGTCCGTCCGTCCGTCCGTCCGTCAGCACGCTAACTCAAAAACTAAGAAAGCTAGAATCTTGAAATTTACACAAAATATTCTGGGAGTAATTTGTAGGTTCCCTATTTTTTTGGTTGAGTTTGGACCAAAACTTAGGGTAGCTCTCGAACACTAACTTTTAGATCCCCACATTTTTTTTTGAAATAGAGCTATGAAATTTTAACAACTGATAGATCTCACAAAAATATTAATTTTATTTTTAATAACTTTTTTCTGTAGCCCCACCCGTTATGGAGCTACAGCTCCTCAAAAGTTCAAAAAAGCTCTATATTTAAATTGTTATAGCAGAAGTTATATAAGGTATATCTTCATTTTGAAAACGCCAAACGATTACTACTTTTATTAGCTTTAAAAGTATATATACAATAATTTTGACAGAAGTTAGATCTTTGAAAATAAGTATGAGTCATTTCAGAAATTTTTTTTGTATCACTCCCCGTTTAGGAGCTGGAAGGGGTCAAAAACTGAAAATTTCCTATTTTTAAACACCTGTAACTTGAACACCTGTTAAAATTTTTTTGAAGTAATACACGAAACTTAAAGCTTCAACATTATACTCTTATTTCTGTTAACAACTTTTTTTAATAATATAGGGTTACTTTATAATTGACGAAAGTGTTACTTGATTTTTTCAAATTTTCTAACAAATCTCTTTTTTTTTACTCGATAATTTGAAACTGTTGTGGATATAATGCGTAGTACAAAAAAATGTAAATAAATAAACAACATAACGGTTGCTTGAAGAATTTTTATTTATATGATATTGATATATATACATACTTATATAATATCATGTTTATTTACATATCGTATATGTCACTAGTGAATGAATGATAAGAGTATATATGTATATTATATAACGCCGTATTTAATACATATATGTATTTTATTGTACTTATAAGAAATTATTCTGTCAATGGAATATTTAAATATAATATAATATAATATTTAAAATTATATTTGTTATTTTGTGCTAAGTAAATTTAATATACATTTACCGTTTAGTATTAAATGGTACTATAGAATAATTGAAAAAGTTTTGGATTGATAATCGTTATGTGGAAGGTTAGAATCTGCTTTTGAAGAATGTACATATAAACATATAGTTTGAATATATGTACAACACAGTACTAGAAATTATAAAATTCACCCAAATTATTTTAAAATACTAAAATATTAAAAAAATAATATTGTAAGCAGAGTGACAGGCTGTGAACATACTAACGGTTCGTACGGGTATCTAAGAGTTGACAAAGGCAACTGTATTCTTCCTAGTTTAAAATATGCTTTTAGCAAAACCGAATTCGCCCCCTAAAAAGTAGAAAATAAAATTGGTTGCAAAACTTTAGCTTTTTGGACTGTTATAATATAAAAGTGAATTGCTAGTGCAAGCATTTTGGACTGTTATAATATAAAAGTAAATTGCTGGAATAAAAAAGAAACACGAACCTCAAATTTCCCAGATTTTTATTTAACCTTATTCCAGCAATTTACTTTTATATTATAACAGTCCAAAATGCTTGCACTAGCAATTCACTTTTATATTATAACAGTCCAAAAAGCTAAAGTTTTGCAATCAATTTTATTTTCTACTTTTTAGGGGGCGAATTCGGGTTTGCTAAAAGCATATTTTAAAAAATATTTTTTTTACATATTATTTTATTTTTATATCTATTTTAGGCTTAGTAACACATACTGTCGTGTAACTTAAATTTTTGGGCATCTCCTCAGCTTTTGTTGGTTGTGTATAATGAACTTTATCGTTTATAAAATTAAAAATTCCCCAAATCAACTGTCGTTCAACTTCTTTTCTTGTAAACCTATTAAGTGGGCGTATATTTTGAATTAGTGTTGGTAGTAGAAAAACTTTCCAGTCGCATATCATTTGTTTTTCTATGTATGGAATATATGATGTTCCAACTCCTATCATATCTTTCTGCATACCTTTAATAAATATTTGAGTACTTTTTTGCCATTCTTCACCATACACATTTGGAACGAAATCATTAACATACATTTCTGAAATACCGACTTTCCACCTTGAATCACACATGTATTTATTCATTTTATTTGTAAAAGATGATAATGAATTTTCTGGATAATAGTTCATAGATGAATCACTGAGTAAAGTGACATAAAATTCATCATTTACTTGTATGTTGTCCATGAGCTTGCGGATTTATTCTTACGAATTGGAAAATTAAGTTCTGTTTGAGTATTACCTACTGCTGACCTTAAAACACGTCTTGATGAATTAATCAACTCTTTGCTATTTATAGTTTTTTCTTTTTTCGTTGGTGGGCTTGGGCTATCTAAAGGAACAGTTATAATATCTCCTGTATCAGTTTCAAAAATTTGTACATTTTGATTTCTAATTGATTTTCTTTTTCTAAGACGTTCTCCAACTGAAGCAGCTGACAATGCTTTTGTTAAAACATTTTCCTGAATTTCATCATCAAATACTTCGTCATCAGCTTCTTTTTCATATACTTCTTCAGGAACAACTTGTATTCCAACATTCTTATATTCAGGAAAATGCGATAGAGTTTCCACATCTATATACATTGGTTTTGCACGAGTTTGAGTACCTTTTGTTTCCGTAATTTTTATTTTCTCCTCTTTATTTTTAGGAAGTTGTCGTTTTTTGTTTCTTATTTTAAATAGATTTTGTCTGTATAAATTTTTGAGTGTCCGTGAGATGTTTATTTAGCAATATTTTTTTCATATTTTTATCCAACTCATTAAGTTCAACGTCCGCATTTTGCTTCATTTTCTCATAAATCTCTGGTTTTAAAATTATTAATTTATTAAATGTTGTATTATTTATTTTATAAAATTTCCGATTATCCCTGATAGTATTGCACCAAGAAGTGTAGGTAAAAATCCACCACGTTGAATAATAATTTTTATATTTTGCTATTTGTAGATTTTTTCCGGCAAATAAGTGATCTTAATTCTTTTTTATACTTTCGTAATTGGGTTGTTGCATTTTCACTCAGATTACAATTACCTTTTAAAATATTTAAAGAGATTTCGCAAAATGTTTTTATTACTTCAGGGTCACAGTGTTTTATAATTACTTTCTGGAATTTTGGTTTAGGTGTAATATAAGTCGATTGGTCTTCAAACGTTTCATATTCCTCTCCAAATTGTTCTAATTGATCTCTCGTACAATAACACAAACCTTTCCCAAATATATCACTTCTTAATCGATCTTAACGTCTTGAGTAAGATCTATTAATATATAGCCTTATAGGACTGACGTCACATCATTATATACTTTTTCAAATGCTTTAATTTGATTGGGATATATTTGGCGAGCTAGAGGTAATATCTGCGATTTATCTCTTGGATTTTTGAAAGGTACTAAATATTTACAGTTGAGTGAAATATCTCTTGAAAATTTATTCTGGTAAAAACATTTTGTGTTACAAATATTACAGATAAATTTCTATGATGTGATCCTTTAGTAAATAAATCACATACATACTTATCATGAGAATTTAAAATCATATCATCGATAATAATTAACAAAGGTTTTTGATTATCATTAAAATCTGGAATAGTGTTACTATATTCCATATCTTTGACATATTTTGGAACGGCATTTTTGTCTGCATTACACCAAATTATTCTATTAACATGTGGTTGTATATTTTCTCTTTTATATTTTATTAAATTATGAATAAAAGTGGTTTTGCTACAGCATGATGGACCAGCCACCATCATAGTAAACGGGTGAAATAGCATAATTGTATTAGTTAAAAACTAACTCTGTTAACCTATATTTATACGAAAAGCTCTTTTCCCGAAGTGAATATAAATGTAATTTAGTTATTCTATGGAACATTCTTCCATAAATCTTCGACATGGTTAAACAAGTTCTTATAGTTGACCTACAATTTTTACAAGGAAATGAAAAGCAATATTTCCTAAAAGAGTTAGCCATACTTGAAAAAGGAAGTTTAATTCCAACTGAGTATCACTTCAAAGCACCGTACCCCGCAGAAGAACTTAGTCAGGATATGAAATATAATAACCAGTATTGCGAAAGTAAAATAAATGGACTTAAATGGAATAACGGGTTAGTTGAATATTTAGATGTAAAATGTATATTAAAACACTATTTAGAGTCAGCTGAAAAAATTTATGTTAAAGGAGAACAAAAAGAACTTTTTCTTCAAAAGTACATTGACAGTGTTAAAATAGAAGATCTAAGCAGAAACTGGCCGTCATTGCAAAAGATTGATAACTTTAAATCAAATTGTCCTATACACTTATCAAACAACAATTTCAGATGTGCTGTTAAAAATTGTTATAATGTATACAAATGTATCTTTTAAAGGAAAAAATGTTAGATTAAGATTTTCAATTTTCATACTTGCACGATATGAATTTAAATAACAAAACTAAAAAAGTTCACTTCAATATTAAATAAGAAATTCACGTTATGCATGTATGGGAGTATGCTTACAGATCAGCAAGGAAAAGTCATTGGGAAGAATACGCACGTGATACAAGTAAATTTCAAAGACGTATAGAAAAAGTTGGTCTCACTATTTAGATACCCGTACGAACCGTTAGTATGTTCACAGCCACTCTGCCTACAATATTATTTTTTTAATATTTTTGTATTTTAAAATAATTTGGGTGAATTTTATAATTTCTAGAACTTATCGGTTGTACATATATTCAAACTATATGTTTATATGTACATTTTTCTAAAGCAGATTCTAACCTTCCACATAACGATTATCAATCCAAAACTTTTTCAAATATTCTATAGTACCATTTAATACTAAGCGGTAAATGTATATTAAATTTACTTAGTACAAAATAATAAATATAATTTTAAATATTATATTATATTATATTTAAATATTCCATTGACAGAATAATTTCTTATAAGTACAATAAAATACATATATGTATGCAAATACGGCGCTATATAATATACATATATACTCTTATCATTCATTCACTAGTGACATATACGATATGTAAATAAACATGATATTATATAAGTATGTATATATATCAATATCATATAAATAAAAATTCTTCAAGCAACCGTTATGTTGTTTATTTATTTACATTTTTTTATACTACGTATTATATCTTCAACAATTTCAAATTATCGAGTAAAACAAAATGGAAAAAATTCGTTTTAAAGAAATTTGTTAAAAAATTTGAAAAAATCAAGTAACACTTTCGTCAATTATAAAGTAACCCTATATTATTAAAAAAAGTTGTTAACAGAAATAAGAGTATAATGTTGAAGCTTTAATTTTTGTGTATTACTTCAAAAAAATGTATGTGTAGATGTAAATGTAAATGTGTAGTATAAATTATATAATACTTATCGCATGGGTATAAAGTATGTCATAGTGGATTGCCCATTTAATTTATAATTCCTTTGATAACTTGAGTAATATACCTAAGTACATTGAACGACTTACCGCTTTGAGAAATATGAATCCAATACATGATAACATGATGATTGATCATTTCCAATCGTCTCTTGTATGCAATACTTAGAATGATCATAATGATTAACCATCATCTATCACATTTCATATACTTCAGGAAGGCAATGACCCAAAGGAATGCAATAATAATTGTGATATGCATTAATACCATAATTGTCGATAAGGAATGCAAATGATATTAATTACCAAATTTATATGTATATACTGATATTGCACAATTTGATAATAAGAATAACTAAAAGTTAATTAGTATTAGTAGCGTTAGTTTTAAGTTTATAAATAGCCAAATTAAGTTTAATAAAGAGAGTATTAAGTAGAAAGTAAATCATGAAGGTCTTTTATTTAAAACTTGAGAATAATCATTATATGGCGACCGTGACAGTTTTCGCGTTCGGTATAAAAGATTATTAAATTAGTGAATTAAAAACTAAGAACCTTAATAAATAAAATTAAAAATTAGTGAAATTTTGACCAAAACCAAATTGAGTAAATTTAAAATGATTAAAGCTATATATACATTGAAACTTGGAAATCAAAACCAAATGTGAAACTTTTAAAAGTGAAATATATTAGAGAAATTAGAAACTGATGAGCTTCGTAAAGATAAAAAAAAAATATATATATAAATACCCTAAAAATGGGTGTAAAAATAAATAAAAAAAAAAAATTTTTTTTTCTTCTGTGTTGTTACTAAATATGAAATAATAATTCGAACATAAAATTTTTTTTTAATAATATAAAAATGACTAAAATAAAAACAATAAGATATCACAAAAAAATACCTGTTATCACAGATGAAGGTTTATTTAAACTCACAGACAAACGAGATATAGTAAAATACGTTAGAGAAACCCAATGTGAGGTATTATGCTAAACATGGGTGGAAATTTCAAGGGAGGAATTTATAGAGCTATCTAACATAGAAGGTTATGTGCTAAAGGTAACCTTCAATAAAGAGAAGATCTTAACAATAACAAATTAAAATAAAAACTAAAAGAAAGAAACAGTGCTAAAATGGGCAGTAAAAGCTCATCAATAGAAAATACCGGTGAAATAACAAATACCGTTATAGTAGAAACCCTGCAAGAGAACCATGAAGACATCAAATTATTGATATTGATAATCGCAGTCATCAAAATTTTGGAAATCATCATGATAATCTACAACAGCATAAGGAGACATATGAAACGCAAATACCAGACACGAGCACCACAAATCGAATGAAAAAAGATAAGTGAAAACATTATTTACGTCTATAAAGTTTTTTTTATTATTTATTTAATTTTTAAGGTAAAACAATATGTTTTGATAAAAATATTAGACAATAAAAATATAAATTAAGCAAAAGAAAAAAAAAAAGAAAAAAATATATTACTTATTATAATTGATTAAATACTTATTACTTATTATGATTAATTACTTATTATAATTAGTTTCAAAAAGAAAAGAGAAAGAAAAGAAAAAATAAGATTAAAAATTTAAATTCAAAATTCTTATAAACTAAAAAGAAATTTTTTTTTTATGGTTGTATATAATTTTTTGAGCATTTGACTATCTGAATCTCTCACTTACTAAAATAAAATATATGTGTAAAGAACTTATAGGAGTTAAAAAGGACTTTTTGAAGACCACACAGACAATATTAAAACAGAACAGGTCAAAGAATCCATTTATATTGAATAAAAACAAAATCAAAATCACAAAAAGTTATAATAATTTAATAAAAACATTACAAACATTGTGGGTTAAAACTGACAACAAAAGAAAACTAATAGAACATTTTCATTTCGCAAGAGATAGAATAAGAAGGGTATACAAAATATTGAATTTTGAATACACAATACCAAACAATGTGTTTCATTTAGTGAAGTTAGAAAAATCTGACTCTGATACCAATACTGATTCTGAAAGTGAGAAATCAATAAAAAAAGCAATGGCCCTCTCATCAGTTGAGTTTTTAAAATTAGCGTCGTGCACCATAAACAAAAATTATAATGGTGACCCGCTTAGTTTACAATCATTTATAGATTCTGTAAAATTGTTAGAAGAATTGGCAACAACAACACCTCTGAAAGTACTCCTAAAATCTATTATATTGTCAAAGCTAGAAGGCAAAGCACGAGAGTTAATCACCGACGAAGAAAACTCAGACAAAATAATAGAAACTCTAAGACAAAAAATTAAAACAGATAATTCAAAAATCATAGAGGGTAGGATGCAAGCGCTAAAAGCCGATAGAGTCGCAATACAAGATTTTGCAAAACAGGCTGAAGATTTAGCTGAAATGTTTCGAAGATCCTTAGTAATGGAAGGGATAAGTAACACTAAGGCAGTCGAACTATCAGTTGAAAAAACAATTGATATGTGTAGAGCCTCAGCAAGGTCTGATTTGGTAAAATCAGTGTTAGCATCTTCAAAATTTGAAGATCCTAAAGAAGTCGTTGCTAAATTTATAGTAGAAACTAATACAGAAAACAAAGAAAAACAGGTTCTATCATTTAATTCAAGACCGTTAAATCGTAATTTTAGGAATAAAAATTTTAGTAATAATTTTAATTATAGACCTAGTAATAATAATAATTATAGCAATTCTAATAAAAATAAATATAGAAGTAATAATAACTTTAATAAAAATAGAAATAGCAATTTCCGTAACAATAAATTTAATAACAAGTTTAATAATAACCAACAATCTAACAACCAACAAAATAGAAATAATAACAATAGAAACAATAATAGAAACTATGGTAGTGTTAGGTATATGGAAAACACTACAGCCCCTCAATGGCATGGGCAGAGGGGGGCAGAAGTACTAGAATTAGAAGAGTAAATGGCTCAATTAAAAATATCTATACGTTAAATCTTAATTTGTCAGACTACATTTCAATATTCACTAAATTAAATAAAGCAAAATTAAATTTTCTAATAGACACTCAGGCAGACATTTCGTTAATAAAAATCTCATCTATTAACAACAATTTTAATCTAAATAAAAATAATAAAATAAAAATAAAAGGAATAACTCATTCATATATTGAATCGTTGGGTGCGGTATATACAAAAGTTTACGTACAAAATTTCGAACTATCATGCGAACTACACGTTGTACCAGACAATTTCGATATACCATCAGATGGAATACTCGGTAAAGACTTTATAAAATTTTATAAATGCAATATTGACTATGAAAATATGTCAATAACAATGAAAACAAATTGTAATATATTACAAATTCCAATTTTGAGCGGCCCTAATACACAAACAATAGTATTACCGGCACGTTCAGAGGTTGTAAGGAAATTCTACTTACCCTCAGAAGAAGAATGTCTAATCTTAGACCAGGAAATTTCAGAAGGAGTATTCATACCTAGAACAATAGTGGCCTCTAAGAACCCTTTTGTGCGAGTTATGAATACAAATTCAGAAAATAAAATAATATCATCTGATACCAAACTAAAAACCTTACCGTTGTCTGATTTTGAAATAATAAATTTAAAACAAAATTTCAATAAAAATAATATGAGAACAAAAGAATTAAATGATATTATTGCAAAAAATTCGAATAAAGTATACTTACCCAAATTGCTTAAATTATGTGATGAGTATTCCAATATTTTTCAATTAGAAACAGACCCTATGTCTGTTAACAATTTTTATAAACAAAAACTAAGGATTATGGACGATAATCCAGTATACATTAAAAACTACAGGCAAGCTCATACGCAAACGGACGAAATAAATAAACAAGTTAATAAATTACTCAAAAATAAATTGATTGAACCTAGTCAATCTAACTATAACAGCCCCATTATATTAGTACCGAAAAAAGGGAATAAAAATAAATGGAGAATGTGTATTGACTATAGGATGGTTAATAAAAAACTAATAGCTGATAAATTTCCTTTACCAAGAATAGAAGATATTCTTGATAATTTAGGTAGAACTAAATTCTTCTCAACATTGGATTTATACTCTGGTTTTCATCAAGTACCATTAGATGAACAATCTAGAGACATAACTTCTTTTAGCACGCAATCCGGTAGCTATAGATGGAAAGTTCTTCCATTCGGACTTAACGTCTCACCGAATTCATTTTCAAGAATGATGTCACTCGCTTTCGCAGGTGCAACACCCTTACAATGTTTTCTTTATATGGATGATATAATAGTAACAGGGTGTTCAGAGAATCATCATTTAAAGAATTTGAAATCTGTTTTCGGAATATGTCAACAATATAATTTAAAACTAAATCCGGAAAAGTGTAAATTTTTCAAATCAGAAGTTACATATTTAGGTCATAAATGTACGGATCAAGGTATATTTCCAGATGACACCTAATATGACGTTATAACCAAATATCCAACACCTAAAGATAAAGACGAAACTAGACGTTTCGTAGCCTTCGCAAATTATTATCGGAAATTTATTCCAAATTTCGCTGGCATAGCTAAACCACTGAATGCTTTAACTAGAAAAAAAGCAACCTTTATTTGGAATGAAGATTGTCAAAAGGCTTTTCAAAAGTTAAAAAATTCATTATTAAAACCACCTATTTTACATTATCCAGATTTTTCAAAAGAGTTTACCTTAGTAGTAGATGCATCAAAAGATGCCGTAGGAGCTGCATTAACTCAAAACTATAATGGCACGGATTTACCAATTTCATTCGCCTCAAGATCTTTTACAAAAGGGGAATCCAATAAGTCCACGATCGAAAAAGAGTTAGCAGCAATCCATTTTGCAATTACACATTACAGACCATATATTTACGGTACACATTTCACAGTAAAAAGTGATCATAAACCACTAACTTATTTGTTTTCATTAAAAAACCCATCATCCAAACTAACACGAATGAGATTAGACTTAGAAGAATATAACTTTACAGTATAGTATATTAAAGGAAAACTAAATGTAGTAGCTGACGCGTTATCACGCATAAATATAAAAGATTTACGATTTACCCATGAAAATAAGGAAATGGCTCAAATAATGAGAGTACAAACAAGATCGTCCAACAACAATAATGAGAATAGTGATGAAAATAAAAATGATAATAACTATAGTAAAGATAGAATACAATCTTCTAAGGAAGACTGTACTAAAAATAGGGATATTAAAATATATGAAGCACTCAAGAATTGGAAAATTCCAAAAATAAAATTAATGAATTATAAAAAGGAAATCCTAGGTAAAATATTTAAAAACCGAAAATGCGCAATTAGTTTTGAGATAGGTAAATTTACAACTAAAAAGAAAATAACATTAGAGTTATTTTTCCGCGGATTAGAAGAAAAAACTAATAATTTAAATATAAACGAAATAGAAATTGATAATAATGATATCATATTTACTCAGCATACCATAAAGGAATTTATAGAAATAGGTAATAGAGTATTAAACAAATTAAAAATCGCGATAATAAATACACCAAAAACAGTTGAAAAGACATTAGATAAAAATGAAATATTAAATCGATATCACAACGATCCTATATTTGGAGGACACGTTGGACAGAAAAGACTATATGCCAAGTTAAGAACAAGATATTATTGGAAAAATATGGCAAAAGACATAGCAAAATTTATACGAAATTGTAGAAAATGTCAACTAAACAAGACAAAAATGAAACATAAAGAACCTTTACAATTAACAGAGACCCCACAAAAATCGTTTGACGTAGTAATAATTGATACAATTGGACCGTTACCAAGGACAATAAATAACAATCAATATGCAGTAACAATTATTTGTGACCTGACTAAATTTTTAATAACAGTACCAATTCCCAACAAAGACGCTAAAACAGTTGCAAAAGCCATAGTTGAGAACTGTATTCGGACCTATGAAAAACATTTTAACAGATAGAGGAACCGAATATAAGAATCAAATAATGAGAGAAGTTCTTTCGTTGTTAAATATTGAACATAAGTGTTCTACAGCGTACCACCATGAAACTTTAGGAACTGTAGAAAGAAATCACAGAGTTCTTAACGAATACTTACGTTCATACATAAACGAAAATAAAGACAATTGGGACAGTTACTTACCATACTTTACTTATTGTCATAACTCAACACCAAATGCGAGCTTTCAAGAAAAATACGCTCCATTTGAATTGGTTTTTGGTAAAACACCATTAATATCAGAATTTATTCTTAACAGCAAAATTGAACCAATTTACAACTTTGACGATTACAGTAAGGAACTTAAATACAATCTACAAGTCATGAACAAGAACGCACAATACTTACTACAAAAAGCTAAATCAAACAACAAAAGATTATACGAACAAAACGTGAAAGGGTACGATTTTAAAGTAAATGACGAGGTTTTACTAAGAAAGGAAAATGCTCATAAATTGGATGCCTTATATAAGGGCCCATATGTACTAAAAAGTATAGAAGGTTCTAATATAAAAATTATAAATTCAAATAATAGATAAGAAAATGTACATAAAAATAGATTAGTAAAATATAAACATTGATTTCTATAATAAAACCATACTAATTTAACTTTTATATATCAATTATTCGATAGTCTAGTATAAGATTAATAACTAAAAGTATTCTTAATTTTGTTTTAACATAAAATAATTTAACTGAACTAGATTAATAAACTTAAATGAGTTGGCCAGCTCAGCAAAATACATAATATAAAAAAAAAAAAGCAGATAAAATAAAAATAAATAAATAAGATTCTATTAGAATAAAACTTTTTTCTCAAATGAACGTTGATTTCTATCAAATTTTTTTATATATAAGAGAAGCAATATCAACAATGTCTACAGTATATGCATATATAATATATTTTTTTGTTGTACTCTCACAGTAATAAAGTATAAAATTTCAAAAACAATCGAACGAAAAGAAAAGTGAAGAAAAAAAAAAAAAAAAAAAAAAACCCACACAACTGGTTGTGTAAACAAACAAAGTTATTGTGATGATTAATTTTTTTTTCTTCTTCCCTTTCCTTTTTCTTTCGGAGGGAGATGTAGTATAAATTATATAATACTTATCGCATGGGTATAAAGTATGTCATAGTGGATTGCCCATTTAATTTATAATTCCTTTGATAACTTGAGTAATATACCTAAGTACATTGAACGACTTACCGCTTTGAGAAATATGAATCCAATACATGATAACATGATGATTGATCATTTCCAATCGTCTCTTGTATGCAATACTTAGAATGATCATAATGATTAACCATCATCTATCACATTTCATATACTTCAGGAAGGCAATGACCCAAAGGAATGCAATAATAATTGTGATATGCATTAATACCATAATTATCGATAAGAAATGCAAATGATATTAATTACCAAATTTATATGTATATACTGATATTGCACAATTTGATAATAAGAATAACTAAAAGTTAATTAGTATTAGTAGCGTTAGTTTTAAGTTTATAAATAGCCAAATTAAGTTTAATAAAGAGAGTATTAAGTAGAAAGTAAATCATGAAGGTCTTTTATTTAAAACTCGAGAATAATCATTATAATTGCAAAATATTAGAACATTTTTAAAATAACTGAATTCACCTTTAAATGACCTTGTAGCCAAAAATCCTGTATAGGTGAATATAGGTGACGTCACTAGGTACCGTTATATAAAATTGCAAAGTAATTGGACAATGTACCTAAAGCAAAGTATACCTTACATTTAAACCAAGCTTTATATTTTTATACGAACTTTTAATTCAAATATGCCAAACTTTAAAAAATGTTCATTTTGAACCAGTTAAATTTATATGAATATTTAGCAATTTTTATTTAACTACAAAATTTCTCAAAGTCTCTAATTTTAAATCAAGCTTTAAAAGCATTTGAAAAAATGTGCTTATTAGTTTCACTTTGTCCGTCCGTCCGTCCGTCTGTTTACAAAACTTCTACACCGTTAAAGATAGAGAAAAAAAAAAAAATTTGTGGAACAATTTCTTGATGTAGCCCAATCCATTACGGAGCTACAGCCCCTCAAACTTTGAAAAAGCCCTATTTTTAAATGCATATATCTTATGTTAAGATTTATTCAATCGGAAAATGTCATTCGACAGGTTAATATATTTTAACATGTGTTAAAGGTTTATTTTAGTTATATTAAGGTTCCAGATTACAGCTCTTCAAAATTGCGGAAAAGCCTCATTTTTAGATGTATATATCTCAGGGTCTGCGTAATATTTTTGCATTCTAAAACCGCGAGAAGACCGGAAATTTTATTATCTACATAAAGCAATATCAAAATTATGCAATATTTTGTAATTTACTATTTAAATTTATCGTTATGTGAAAACCATATTTTGCATAAAATTTTTTTTTTCATAACTCCGGCACGCCTTTAGATAGGAACCTGAAATTTTGAGACAAGAAAGAACTTTTAGAATTAGTATAGGTTTCTTAGAAAACTTTTTTGCACCGCCCCCTATTTAAGAGGTGTTAGGGCTGAAAAATTGAAAATTTGCTATTTTTAGGCACCTGTAACTTAAGCACCTGTACAAATTTTTCCTCGGCAAGACATAAAACTTAAAGCTCCAATAATATATTTTTACGTGTGCTAACGGTTTTTCTTACTTATGTAGGGTTCCAGACTTACAGCGCCTCAAAATTCCAAAAAAGTCCTATTTTCATATATTTTCTTATTACAAAAAATTTCTTAAATTTTTTTTTTTAAATTTTTAAATTTTTGTGCAAATCACAATTCTAAACAGTTTGTATTATGTTTTGGAAATGTGCGCTTTTAAAAACCGTTGGTTTACATTCTACCTTCTTTATTTAACTAAAACAATTTAGTTTCTTGGTGTGATCTTAAGACTGATTTTTATTTTATATGTTGATTTATTTAATTATTTATATTAAAAATTTTAGAATTACTAAATGCTAAGATTAGCATTTCTTAATATGAAAACAATAATATTACTTAATACTAATTATGAAAAGTTTAGCAAATATCAATGTACATGTATTTAAAATTTATTAATGAAAAATTAATTAACAGAAATGCTAAATTGCATTTCCTGTTATTCTTTGAATAAAATACTTTATTTATAAAAGGTGAATGATATTTAGGTAATTGATAATTAGGTTAACATTATTATAATGTTAACATTACATAACATTAACATTTACATTATGTTCATATATGTAACTCCTCCAGCCTTTGATAAAAGACTTTCCTGAGTCGTTAAAATTATGGTTATTTTTTTTCTTTTTTTTTTTTGTTAAAATTATTCTTAGGTTTTAAATTTCAGTTTGTTACTTTTAATATAGCAACTTACATACATAATTTTTTTTATTATATTTTTCATTTATATTTTTGCAATCACATATTTATACATATTAATCACATTATTAATACATATTAAAATTTTACAAAATTTGCAATTACATTATTAATACATATTATAATTTTTCATTTTTTTTTTTATTTATTTTTTATAGAACGAAAAGAAAATTAAAAGTATAAAAAGTACTTGTATAAAATGAACTTTAATAATATGAAATAATATGAAAAAGTTGACAATAAAATATTGGAAATATTATTAAAATTACATTAGAAAATAAAAAATTGTAACATGATATTTAACATTTCTTTTTTTTAAATGGCCTGTTAGCATAGGTCAGTTAAAATTAGAACTTAAAAATTAAAAAAAGAATGCAATATAAAAAATTTTATACCTATAAAAAGTTTATACAAAATAAAGTAAAAAAAATTTAATTCCTCCACCTACTTCTTTTATATTTTGTACTTGTTGCAATACGATATCGTCATAAGTTATATTTTCTGATTCGTAAGTTATATTTTCAAAATTCGGTACAACAAATCTTTCTATGAATTGGAAAACATTATTAGTAAAATTTTTAATTGCCAATTGTTACTGTGTTTTTATTAAACACAGTAACAATTATTAAAAGTAATAAAAAAGTTTAATGCAATTTTTCTTTCATCAAAAGTACTTATAAGAAATTTATTTTGAAAATTGTTTAAAATTATTATTTTGCTATTCAATTCAGTTATTTCTTTGTTTGAATCTTTTATCAATTTACATTTTTTTGCATGACACAATTTTCACTTAATTTTAATTCTTTTAAACTTAATCCTTCTATGTAACTAAACGTTTTATTTTTGTATATAATAATGAACTCAATGTATTCATTGATTTTCTTATTGTTTTTGTTTGTTATTGGTACAATGATTTTCTTATTAACTATTATTGATTCAGAAGGAATCTTTATAGCAAAAACAATGGATTCATTAACTAATTTTGCTAGACCTAAACGAAAATTACTTAATTTTTATACCCGTACGATAGGATCGGGTATAATAAAATTACTCCTCCGTTTGTAACACCTCGAAATAAGCGAGCTAGATATACCTTCAAAGGTATGGATCGGATCAGAAAAAAATTCTAAGGCTTTTGAGCCATGTCCGTCCGTCCGTCCGTCCGTCCGTCAGCACGCTAACTCAAAAACTAAGAAAGCTAGAAATTTACACAAAATATTCTGGGAGTAATTTGTAGGTTTCCTATTTTTTTTGGTTGAGTTTGGACCAAGCCTTAGGGTAGCTCTTGAACACCTAACTTTTAGATCCCTACATTTTTTTGAAATAGAGCTATGAAATTTTAAAAGCTGATAGATCTCACAAAAATATTAATTTTATTTTTAATAACTTTTTTTTGTAGCCCCACCCGTTACGGAGCTACAGCTACCCAAAGGTTCAAAAAAGCTCTATATTTAAATTGTTATAGCACAAGTTGTATAAGGTATATCTTCATTTTGAAAACGCCAAACGATTACTAGCTTTAAAAGTATATATACATTATAGCTTTAAAAGTATATATACAATAAATATATATTTCTGAAATACGTTGTCTTAATTTACCGTTATACGAAACTCAAATTTTGCAAAATCCTTTAACCCTTCTATCTTCTAAATGATTTAAGTTGGAAACTTAAAATTTTTACAGAAGTTAGATCTTTAAAAATAAGTATGAGTCATTTCAGAAATTTTTTTTGTATCACTCCCCGTTTAGGAGCTGTAAGGGGTCAAAAACTGAAAATTTCCTATTTTTAAACACCTGTAACTTGAACACCTGTTAAAATATTTTTGAAGTAATACACAAAAATTAAAGCTTCAACATTATACTCTTATTTCTGTTAACAACTTTTTTTAATAATATAGGGTTACTTTATAATTGACGAAAGTGTTACTTGATTTTTTCAAATTTTCTAACAAATTTCTTTAAAACGAATTTTTTCCATTTTGTTTTACTCGATAATTTGAAATTGTTGAGGATATAATGCGTAGTATAAAAAAATGTAAATAAATAAACAACATAACGGTTGCTTGAAGAATTTTTATTTATATGATATTGATATATATACATACTTATATAATATCATGTTTATTTACATATCGTATATGTCATTAGTGAATGAATGATAAGAGTATATATGTATATTATATAGCGCCGTATTTACATACATATATGTATTTTATTGTACTTATAAGAAATTATTCTGTCAATGGAATATTTAAATATAATATAATATAATATTTAAAATTATATTTATTATTTTGTACTAAGTAAATTTAATATACATTTACCGCTTAGTATTAAATGGTACTATAGAATATTTGAAAAAGTTTTGGATTGATAATGGTTATGTGGAAGGTTAGAATCTGCTTTAGAAAAATGTACATATAAACATATAGTTTGAATATATGTACAACCCATAAGTTCTAGAAATTATAAAATTCACCCAAATTATTTTAAAATGCTAAAATATTAAAAAAATAATATTGTAGGCAGAGTGGCTGTGAACATACTAACGGTTCGTACGGGTATCTAAGAGTTGACAAAGGCAACTGTATTCTTCCTCGTTTTAAATATATATTATATTTGGCAATTTCTTCATCTGTTAAGATATTTGGATGTAATAGACCTAATCTAGCGGATGATACGTTATTATGAATGTGTTCTACTTTTTCGTTTATAACATTCAGTTTCAATTGTATTTCAAAAAAATGTTTTTCAGCAAGTATTTTAGTTTCAGTGTCATTAAGAATTGAAAATGTTTTTAAAATTTTTTTTCTGTCTGATTGGATAATGTTTTTGAGAAGTATAAATGTGGTATTAAAATTGTCATTAATTTGAATTTGTTAGTTTATAGAGTCAATTGTATTATGAATATTTTGATCTTGTAATACAAAATGGTTTTCGATATTTTGACGATTTTCATTATCCAAAGTGCCGTAGAGCCATTTCCAAATAGTACCTAATGGGTTGATCAGGCCTCTTTTAATCCTATGTGGAATTAGCAAACGAACCTTATTTATGATTGATTCTATTTGCATTTTTAATAAATTTTTATTAATTAATAAAGATGAATTATTTATTTTGATTTCTATGTCGTTTAAAATTTGAAAAATTTCTATAGGATTTATTATATGTAAGATAATATCAAAATTGGTTACTATTTCTGCCTGGTCTAGTTTGATTTCCAAGTATCCATATTCTGAATCTAAATGTTCTACAGCTAACGTCGCTGCAGTAGTTGGAGTTAGAGCGAGTAACAAAAATATAATCCATATTGGAAAAAGTAGTACCTATATATAATTATAATACCCATATCTCTTTGGAGGGCGTATTTTTATTCCATGTCTAGTAGTGTAAAAATCCGTTTGTTGGTCTTTGTCAGTATGTGAAGTTGAAGGTTGAGGATATATTCTACTGTCAACATGTTTTTCTTGTCTTTGATTTTCTTCTATTGATTTCGAATTTTTGTCTACAATATTGTCATAATTTTTATATTTAGAAGGTCTTTGTTAAAATGTTACTTGGCTGAATATTGTGCAATTTATATTTTCTGAATTTTGGTTGTTGTTCGAAGTGACTTATAATTTTTTATAAAACCTTCTTCTGTATTTTTGATATAGTCTTCCCTATTTACTTATTTTTTTTCGATTGTATTGATCTTTTTGTCATTAATCCTTTGTTTTATTATTTTGTAGACGATATGTTTATCTTGAACTTGAAATGGCGTTGTTTTAATTCCAGAATGAAAAGTGCTGTTGTATATTTTGACAGCTTTTAACATTTGTAACTTAACTGGTAATTTCTCTTCTAAATTAAGTGCTTTAATTTTTTCAGCTATCGTGTTATGGAACCTTATCGTTAACATTAACATTGATAGCAAATATCAATGTACATTTATTTAAAATTTATTAATGAAAAGATTCCATGACATTTGCTCCACATAACATTAATATTTACATTATGTTCATATATGTAACTCGCCATTGCTATATATTATATATATTGCTTTTAAACTCTACATTGTTCAAAACATCAAGAAAACACTAATCGACACAATCAGTTTTAATAAATACATTCTACACGTTCTATATTTAAACCTAGCTTTATATTTTATACTAAATTTTTAATGAAATATTCAAACCAAACTCTAAAAAATTTTCATATTAAGCTCGTTAAATTTATTTGAATATTTAGCAATTTTAATATAACTATAAAGCTTCTCAAACATCATAATATTTCATCAATTTTAAATCAAGCTTTAAAAAACTTTTTAAATTTTTTTCTTTTTGTAAATCAGGAGAATTTTTTTTTAATAATAATAATATTAATTCTGCATTCAAACCAAACTTTGAAAACTTTTCATTTCTTCACTATAATTTAAAATATTCAATACTATTAATCAAATATCAATTCTCTCCAATTTCAAATATCAAAGACACAAAACTTTTTATAACTCATACTTTACGGTTTAGAAACAACGGTGTGTATAGTGTAATTGCAAAAGCTTGTTTGCTCTTCTTCACGTGGACTCGAATCGGCTTGCTCTTCTCCACATGGACTCGAATCGGTTTGCTCTTTTCCACATGGACTTGAATCGGCTTACTCCTCTCCACATGGACTCGAATCGACTTGCTCCTCTGCACGTGGACTCGAATCGGCTTGCTCCTCTCCACATGAACTCGGATTGGCTAAAATTAGTGTAGGTGTAAAAAGTGAAAATTTTTAATTGATAGAGATATTGATTTTGAAAGAGAAGATTTTAACAATTAGTAATTTATAAGCAAGGGAAATCATTTTTTTTATCATTTAATTGTAATATATACTTAAATAATAATTATTAAATAAAAATTAATATAGACCATATGATCATGTATTAATATAGACCTTATGATTAATATGACTATATGACAATTGATATAGACCATAATTAACTAGACCATATGATCCATCATTCAATCTCATACATTGTACGGGTATTAAAACGTACTGGGAGAAAAATTTTGAATTCGCCAAATTCTGCCGTAACCCTTTCTCGAAACTTGATATCAACTTTCATAACTTTTATAATTTTATACAGTTTTGTATAATATTGTATAATATTATATATAATAAAGTTGATACTGTAACAGTATTTTTGAACCTTCTTGGTTCAAATTTTTTATTTGAATTGTTTAAAAACTTCATTTTCTAATATTTTAATTTTCAAATGTTTATTTCTGTTAATTAGTGTAACAACTGAAAAATTAATTAATATGCGCAGCCTATTTACACCATTCTTATGCTGGTTTTTAAAAATTCTTAAAAATTAATTTTTACCAATCTAATACAGATTCTGTAAAAAATTATTTAAGATGGAAATACAGGTACAAGTTTTATAGTACCACAATTATCATTAATATGCCCTTAGAAATTATCTTAACACTTAGAATGCTTTTCAAGTTACTATATATTTTTGTAAATACTATGGAATTTTCTAACGCCATGACGTCATGTTAATTAAATTTCTAAATTATAATTTTTGGAAATGTAAATTTATTAGAATTATGATGCTTCAAATACTCTATAGTCTATGCTCTAAAATACTATAGAATTATCTTTCTTATCACAATACATCATATTTACACTTAGGATTCTTAAAGTAAATTCTTTAACAATCTTATTTGGATTTTACAGAAAATATATAAAATTTAAATAGCAGGATGATTGCGGTTTTATAATACTAACCCAACTTTATTAAAATTCTTAGTGTACATAAATTAATAACTTAAAAAGGGTTGAAAAATATGAATTAAAAACTTAATCACCTGAAAATTTAAACTATGCATCACGTTGTATTAATTGTGATCACAATAGTAATGATAATAAAAAATTTAAATTAAATAAAACAAAATAATTAAAAATTAAAAAAAATTTTTATTTATTTTTTTTTCTTTTTTTTTTGCTTCTTATTTTAATTTTATGTAGGTATTTTACTTATATTTTTACCTTCCGCATATAAATATCTCGGATTGATAAGATTTTGGAGCAAATCGGACAACCGCAAGTGGTAGTTTACTAGTGTACTTTTTAGGTTTTTTACGAATATTTCGTAACAGAAAAAAGTTATGAGAAAAATTATTAAAAAAAGTTGTTACACAAGTAAAGAGCAACAACTTTGCCATAGAACATTTTTTGATCCGACTAACTTTAACTTTTATTTAATTTTTTTTTCCAAGTCGAAATTTCATATATAACACTCCATATGAATTTATATGAACAATTTTTTTTGTTTTTTTTTTATATCTCTAAAAATTTGTATAATACATATGTACTTATATCTATGCATATTATTCTTTTGTTGATGACATAAAATTAAAACGATAAAATTTTTGTTGGCAGATTCAATATTAATCTTATGTTTGTTTTGTATTTGTTTACAGTTTTTATTATTTTTTATTTCTAATATTTCCGAATGAAAAGAAATCATGTAGGTACAATACATAATAATGTAAATGGATGTATGAATGAATGCACAGATAATGTATGTACATATATTTTTTCGATTTCATTGCCTATTATTGTTATTGAATAAAACAAAATGTTGTTAAATTATTAGAAGTTATTTTGCTTTGATATAAATTATTATGTAAAAATCTATAAATTTTGGCATTGTACTTTTCGTGTAGTGGTGGTCGGTCCTGTGGTGGAGACAGCTGATTTTTTCAGATTCTTTTTTATTAAGTAAATTTATAGTATTGCGAATTATTATAATTAATTTAAAAAAAAAACCCCATGGTAAAGTGTCTGTAGAATTTGACAACAGTTTTCGCTTATGCTTATCATCAAACGGATTCAAAGCAATTTTATTTTGTGATATTGTATAAACTTTATGTTTTGTGGATTTTATTAATAGGTTAGATTAAACCTTTTCATCATTCAAACAGCTTGAATAATTACCGAAAGTTATTTTGTTTTCAACAACACATCCTTTTATCACTTTAGACATAGTTTTGCCGAAAACAGCATTTATCATTAATTTATATAAATTTTTATCGAATTCATTTGTTGCTGATTGACGCAAGTTTGTGTTTAAATCTACATATCCTTTTAACTAAGCTGATTGTTGAAATTGGATAATTCTATGTTTTTTTTTAAATATAAGCCCATTCTGTAAAGCTTGTTTTAAGTTTGTATATAATCTAAAACATATCTTTCTTTAGTAAACAATGATGTTTTTAATTTTTTATCTTTACTAATCGGTGGAGTTTTACGTTCTGAACAGAAAGGTGAATGCTTTATGTAGATCATGAAGAGAAACAGGATATTATATATCAACTTCTAGTACATATCCATAATCACTCTCATAACTTATAGACATTACATCAAAATATTTAATTTCTTTATCCGTCAACCATCTAAAATTTCCTATTGGTAAAAGCGATAATATAGCATAAACATATAAATTATTAATATCCCAATGCATAAGAAATTTTGATTGTTCATTAGGATTGTAGTCTATCATATATTTATTATTTGCTTTTCCACATTTATTAGAGCATTGACTTATTCCACCACTTATATCGTTTTTGAAAAATTATTGGATCTTCTTGTTTTTATTGATAATTTAAATTGCAAGATTTAGGAGCAGCTCCTCTGTAAGTTATATGAAAATGATCTTTAACTTATACATCTGCTGAAGAAAACTCTTGTCCATTCATCGGTTTGTATGTATCATATATATTTGATAGTTTTTCAACAATCGTTAATTATTTTTAAGCAAACCATTTAACACAATCCTTATCTCTATAACTTTCATAATATGATAAGGATTCATCATATGAACATTTTAAATAAAATCCAAGACTGCAGATTTCATGTTCTGTTATATAGAGTAATATTCTGTTTGTTTATAATTCATAGGTAGCAAAATTAGTTTTTTTAATGTTTTATTATAGAAATTATTTTGATAGTGTTGTCTACTAATGTCATCAAACTTTTCAACAACTGCATTAGCATTATTGAAAATATCCTTTTCCATATCCATCCATCCTAAATATCCATCATTTTGCTAAAGTTAACTCACCGCAAAGAGTTGTATTTACTTTGCAACAATTATATGATTGTTTTTTAAATTCATCTTTCAAAACTTAATAAACACTTCGGCAGAATATTCTAAAAAATTTAACGGATGGATAATGAATGGATGGATTAAAATTTTATGTTTAAAATTCACTATAATCCCCGTTTTTAATCTACTTCCGAAAGCTGATTCTGTTTCAAAGCATCCTATTGTTGCACTACAATATTCATTCTTCTTTACTATTATCTTATTTATCTAATCCAGTACCCAAATGAACCCTTAATTTAACATTACTCTTATTCGAATATGGGTTTACTCTTCTTACTCTTCTTACTACTCATTACTCTTCTTTCGAGTATGGATTTTACACTTTGTAACCAAGCATACAGACTTTCAAAGCTTTTTTTATCGCCAGGTTTTTCTGAATTATTTAAATTATCTTTAACTTCTTTTAAATAATTATTTACTTCTACCAATTTTTCATTAGTTCTCTCTTCATTTAAATTTATTAAATTATTAACATCACCAATATCATGTTCAAATTTTTTACACCTTTTCTTATTTTCTGATTCAGTAATATTTGATTTTCTTTTATTTTTATTATTAGTATTCATATTTTATTTATTAATATAGTGTAGTGTCAAGTTTCAAAGAAGAACTATATATTTATTTTGCTTTTATTTTTATATTACCTATATTAAAGCTTTAAATGTTTTTTCTTAATGTCTTATAAATTTTTAACAAAAAAATATTTTCTTGTCTTTTTATATTAACAAAAGGAATCCCCTAACGTCATTTCATATTTGTTATTTTACAAATTTTAAAAATTAGTCGAACATTTCTTAAATATTGCATATTATAAATGTAATGCAAAAAAAAAGGAAAAACAAAACATTAACACTACCTATTTCTTATCATTCTCATAATTCCAAATATTTAGTACTATTTTTGATTCTTTTCTTTTAATATATATTAACAAAATGACAGAATCACACACACACGCAAACGTACATTATTCACCCATTTAAATAATAAAACAATTAAAACAGTAAAACAAAATTCTAAATTTAAATTTTAAACTCTTATCGCAAAACCACAAACATTCACTACATACTATAGGATATTTTTGATAATTCGATAACACTTTATCTTTACAATTATAATACAGTCTATTCAAAATGTAAAACCGTTGATACATGATTCCAACAACTTGGGCGGGTTTAGTTATCTATTGATAACGGATACACCATCTGCATGGTCAAGTTTCAACCTTACGACTCTACCGAAGTTCAAAACCATTTCAAAACCTAATTCTTCGGAAATCAACAACTGCGGCAACTTTTCCACCATCTTGGATTTTGTTTTTTCATATATAATATGTGAATGACATCATAAGCAACTCTCCCCAAAATGTAGCAACTCTCCTCAAATTCCAACTGCTAGCTCCCCCTTTGCATTCAACCCAAGTTCCTCGGTAAACTCCTCCGAAATATTTTTCTCGCATTAATTTCATCCAAAATTCCTTAGCGCAATGAACGTTCAAAAGTTAAATATGATGTAGTCATTGCTGAATCAAAAACTACTCTCAATTTAGTAGCAAAACATCCTCATTTTACCACCGCATGATGTGAAATATAGTGGATCCAACCTGAACGATGCTCTTATGTAACCAATTCCATTTGCTTCACTTCTAAATACTCATTAATACATTTCGAATAATCCTATTTTAAACTCCAGTTGTTCACTTAGTTTTTTCTCTACTCCTAAAAATATATCCTGACAGATCATGCAATTGGATATATTTGTGCTGTGAAGCGCTGGAATGTCC
The DNA here is from genome assembly GCA_947095535.1 of Poecilobothrus nobilitatus. Lineage (NCBI taxonomy): Eukaryota > Metazoa > Arthropoda > Insecta > Diptera > Dolichopodidae > Poecilobothrus > Poecilobothrus nobilitatus. The sequence continues at coordinate 158,319,746 of OX352774.1, read as the reverse complement.
TTGGATTAATTATAACTTCAAATATTATGCTGTTGGATTTTAGTTTTATTTGCAGTGGCTTCTAGTGCTCCAAATCTATTTTCCAAAAACCGCCATATACCTATAAATAATAATGAACAGCAATATCGGTTACCAATCGAACAAGTGTTTTCAGATCTAAAACGTGTTCATGTGTTATTTAAGTTTATTAATATGTCGTTGTCGTTAGTGTGAATCTATATAGTTATGAAATACTTCAGTAATATACCCATAACTGTTCGTCTACATTCTAAAGTATTCATGGCAAGTAGTTTGAGACGATAACATATGGAGGCAATATAAGGGGTTTAGGGATGATAATGTGGAGACCAGACCTGATTTGCATACTCCAGAAAAGGACGAACTAAAGTCGTAAAGTGATTTTATAATATATGGGTCATTAAATTCTCTAGATCATCTTTTTACAAAACCTAGCATTGAATTTGCTTTACTAATGATCTTGTTAATATGTGTATTAAAGATAAGCTTACAGTCAAAAGCTACACCAAGATCATTAAATTCGGTAACTCTTTTTATTATGTTGTTATTAAAAGTGTAATTATTTGTGATTCAGTTTAAGGAGCAGGAAAATGAAATGCGGCACATTTATCAATGTTTAAAATAAGATTGTTACATTTACACCAGTTGATAAAGTTATTAAGTTCTTTTTGAAACGAGTCTGCATTATTCATTGAGCACACTTCTTTAAAGATTTTTATGTCGTCCACGTAAATTTTTATGAAACTGTTCTGAATAATCTTAGTCACATCTTTTATTGAAATAATAAACAACAATGATTTAAGATGACTACTCTGTGGTACTCCAGAATTGGCAACAAAAGATGCTGAAATTACTGTTCTGAAAAGAACACTATAGCTACATTTGTTTAAGTATAAGTCATCTCAGTTAATTAAGAAATAAGGAAAACCATATTTTTTTAATTTATAGAGAATCACACTATGAGGCAGAAGATCAAACGCTTTACTTAAGCAGTTGTAGACCGTGTCGGTTTGGCGCCCAACTACCATTGTTTTCAAAATAGTTGAATATATTTCTGTAAGGTTAATTACAATTGATATCTCTTTTACAAATTCATGTTGATCATTCACTATAAATTCAGAACAATAATTATAAATTGCATCAGAAACCATAAGCTCAAACAATTTTGGCAAACTAGAAAGTTTAGCAATAGGCCTATCATTCATTACATTACTTTCTGAGTCTTTTTTATGAACTGGCCTTATGCATAATTTTTTCCATAAATTGGGAAATACCCCAGAAGCAAAAGATTTATTAAAAAGAAGTGCTATTTGATTAGATAGGGAATCGACGCAACGCTTTAAAATAATTTCTGGCAGATTATCTGGCCCAGGAGCTATCACCTAGTTTAGTTAAATAAAGCTGCATCGCGGCTGATGTAAAATTAATATTTTGAAGAGATAAAATTGGAAAGTCTTCCAAATGATTAAAATTAGATTCATCAATATCAAAAGAAGAGGTAGAATAACTTTAAAATAATTAGATATAACAATTTTTTCTTTGTTTTTCCCCTAAGGGAGGTGGGCATCTTTCAAAGGCACCAAGAATTTCCCGTTGGTAGTGTCAGATTCTTACTAACTAAACCCATCTCCCAATATAATATGATGAAACCCATACCTGCAAACGCAGTATATTGGCTAAAAATTAGAGATAGGAAAGAATAGGGAATAGATACGGAAACATTGAATTGGAAGTGGGACTGTAAGGAAACAATGAATCCGCCTATTATTATTACTATTTTACTAACAGTGACTATAGCTGTTACAACAGTTACAACATGCAGTAGTATATACCACCTTACTGCATGAGGTAATTATTAAAGGCAGCCCCCACTGTCACTGTAGCAGCTATTATTATTGGTATTAGTATTGTTTTTAATATTATTATTGAGTCGTTAGAATTCTGATCCTTGTATGGCATATAATTTGGATATTGATCGGATTTACATTTTGAGCTTACAAAAAGATTTAGGATCTGTACGAAGTTGCGAAGCACTTTTACTAATGTAAACGTCATATTAAAAACTTAGTAAAGATTTAAATGCGGAGAATTAAAGTCAATTAAAAATTAGCTTTCGAAAAATTAAATTTATATGAGATTTTTAATGACTATTTATTTAAACAATTGGAAAAAAAATTGTTTTCCATTTTTATTTATTGAAATGGAAATCTGAAAACTGACAATTCATTTCTGAAAAAGGTGTTGCTGTCAATGTACTAGTTACATTTACCCAGTCAGAAGAATGTAGAGAGAAAAGAAGAACTTTCAAATTACTATTTGGAGGAATATAGCAACATAGAATATAAAGATTTAAATTATTTAAGTGCTTAATAATGCTTTACCTTAGTGCTATACTGACAAGAAATATAATATCGGAACAGGAAATGGATCTAATTCCTGATTTTGGATGTTTCGAAGATATAAAAATTACGGTGGTCTTTTATTTAGACCACCTCATCATTATATTACGAATACCAGAATATAATGTAAAATTATTTTCAAAAATCCAAATATTCCAAATAAAAATAAGAAAGCTTTTTTATTTTTTTGTTTATTTTTTTTAATGCATTTCTCTGCCACATAAATGTGGACAGGAAATTACACAGCCTTCCCTGTTCAGGCGTGGCTGTAAATGTCGTAAGGGGGAATAACTCTTACAACGTGTGTGGGATCTCCCTTATTATTCTGATCTCTCCCAATTTTATAGTTGTTTAACCATTGTTGTCATTTAAATTCTGCAGTTCAATTGTGTGGCTTTGTACTTGGAATAGTTGTAGAACAATAAGCTGTATTATTGTTAGGAGTAACATCTTGCCCTTAAAGAGAAATAGATTTCTCTTTAGATTTTTTCTTAGGTTTGGTTTTTGCTTTTATGGTGGGTGCGTTTAAAGGTTGAACGAAAGTATTATCAGTATTATAATGTATCATATTACTGAATATGTCATATTACTCAATAAACCAGTCTACATCTAACCCTTGTGGTTTCATTACATGGCACAGTCGCAGAGCGAACCAAAATTAAATTAAATAATTAAATTGAAATTCTGAAAATAATTATAAAATATAAAATAATTTATCATATAAAAATAATATTTTTATGTAAAAAATTGATAAAAGGATAAAAAAAAATTATATGGAAAAAGCTACACCACTCAGGAAAGCAGAAAGAAAACCACGTGGAAGGCTGACAAAAAATATTAAAGGAGGAGTTAAAGTTAGCCGGAAAAATGGCTGAAAATTGGCTTGTTTTTTTGGCAAAATTTTCAAATATTTGCAGTAGCAATAGATCTGAACAAAAAGGAGAGGCTGCTAAAGTTGCAATATTTTTAAATGCGGTAGGTGCTGAAGGAGGAGAGTTATTCAATTCGCTGAACGTGGCAAGACAAAAATAAATATAAGTCGTAAAAGCCTTTAAAGATTTTTGTAAACCTAAATGCAATGAGGTTTATGAAACCTTTTTGTTTCATAATAGAAACCAAAAGGAAGAAGAACCCTTTGATTATTTTTTGATGGTTTTGAAAAAGATTATTAGGCGATATGGATTCAAGGATGAAAATGGGATGCTTCGAGATAGAGTTGTATTAGGGACTGCAGATAAAAAATTGCAAAAAACATTATTAGAAAAAACAAATCTAACGTTGGAAGAAACAATGGATTTAGCAAGAGTGGTAGAAATTTCTAAAAAAAACAAGTGGAAAATCTACAACAAACCAATCATCGAGCAATAACCGTTGTCAGGAGCACAAGAAAGGAAAGTAAAGTTTTTGAGATTACTAATGTAATTTCTGTGGTAAAGTTGATGCAAAAGGACAGTGACCAGCATATGGTAGCAACTGCAACAAACAAAATCATTTTGCAGTAATGTGCAAAAGAAAAGCAGTAAGTGAAATAAAGAAATTTAGTAGTGATAGTACTGGTAATAGTGATTTGGAAAATGAATACTATTTAGATGAAATCAGAGCTCAAGTAAAAATACTATTTGGTATGAAAAAGTTAGAATTCTAAATAAATGTATTAAACTCAAATTATATACGGGAGCTTCAGTAAACGTCCTTCCCAAACTATACATAGATAATATTTATAACATAAAAATAAGTAAAAATGAGACAAATCTAATGCTTATAATGGTACTGAAATACAACTAGGAACTATTACATTAAAGTGTTGTGTAAGGAACAAAATTTCATTAGAAAAATGTTTGTTATTAATAACATGGTAAAAAGAATTCCAATTTTAGGACTTAAAGCTTGTGTTGAATTAGGACTAAGCATAACTAGCGTAGCAACCTTCACTAAAGAAACTTTAGTAACAGAATACAAAACTGTGTTTACGGGATAAGGGTGTTTTAAAAAACAATTCCATATTGAATTTAAGGATAATATTGTTCCGTATATCCTGCATCACGAATTCCTTTAAGACAACCATTAAAAACTGTGTTGCAAAATCTATGTAAAAGAAAAATAATAGAAAAAGTAGATTAACCTAGTTAATGGATATCAAATATAGTGATAGTTGAAAAGCCAAATAGAAGTTTAAGTTTGTCTAAATTCAGAAGAATTAAATTTGGCAATCAAAGAAAACTTTTACAAAATACCGACTTTTGAACAATTAAAAATAAATTTGGTTGAAAAAAAATTATTTTCTGTATTTGACTTAATACATCTTGACAAATTGAACTTGACGAAATTTCGAAAGAATTTTGTACATTTACACCGCACACCGTTTACACCGTTATCACCGTTTGGATGCTACAGGCTTAAAAGATTACCGTTTGGTTTAAAAATTGCTCCAGAAGCATTTCAAAAGTTGAATGAAGAAAACTTTGGTGACATCGAAAATGTTATAGTGTACAATGACGATATCCTCATAGCAATGAGAAAAGTATTAAAAAGAGTAGCTGAAAGAAATATTAAATTAAAATTTAATGCAAATAAAATTCAATTTAAACAAACATTTTTGGGACATGTAATTTCAGAGAAAAGCATAGGGTGTGACAAAAGTAGGTTATGAGGTATTAAAAACATAGGGGCACCAAAATCTAAGAAAGACTTACAGCGGTTAATGGGAGTGCTCCTATGAGAGAATTGCTAAAAAATTCAACGATTTTTAAGTGGTTGCCAACACATGACGAAAGTTTATTAAAAATTAAAAATTTAATTGCAAATGCACAAAAGTTAAAAGCCTTTAACGACAACGAAAACATTACGTTGTAACTGTAGGCAGATGCATCTGCCTGTAGCATCTGTAGGATGGGCAGATGCATCTGTAGGACGTTGTCTGCCTGTAGGCAGATGCATCACAAAACGGTTTAGGATGTTGTTTATTACAAAATAAAAAACCAGTGTGCTTTGTTTCACATAGTTTATTTGAAACGGAAACTAGGTATTCTCAAATTGAAGAGATTCGGGTTTTAAACGCGAAGCTGAAAGGACGTTCTCCTAACAATTAGTAGTAACTAAAATATAAAAATAAAAAAAAAAATTAAAAATTAAACAAAAACAATAAAATAAAAAGAAAAAGTAAATAAATAAAAATAGTTAAATATTTTTAAATTATTTTTTAAGAATTAATATTGTATATATTTATTAATTCTTACATTATATAAGTGGTTTTTTCTTAATTAGATTCCCTTAAAAGGGATCTGAATTATGGATATGTAAAGAACAAAATGAACAAAAATTGTCTGAAAATGTGTTAAAAAATAATATAAATTCTAAAGTAAATGAAATTTTAAATAAAAGTATAGCTAAGCCGAGCTTAAAAATAAAACAGAGCAAAGAAATCCACGAATTAAAATTGATAATTGAAAAATTACAAATCGAAAACAATAAGCTATTAAAACTTGTGAAAATAAATAACGGTGGTGAAGGACCGAGCTCCAATGATGGTTTCTTTCTACCATTGATGGATGTGGCTAATGATGAGGAACATAATGACGTGCCAGCATTCAAACTTCAACAAATCAGGATTCCATAAGTACTTCCCATACTGTATGTATCGATGAGCTTGATGAAGGCACCTTAGAATTGGGTATACTGGAACTGGCTAAAAAAACAAAAGAAAAAAAAAGTCATTTACCACAAAAAACACTCTCGAAAAATACTCCACGTGCTCAGCATAGAGAAAATGAAAACACCCAACAAACCAGGAAGCGGGTGCCACCTATTTTTGGTAAAACCAATTTTGGTAAAACCGATGTAAAACTGATGAAAGGATTGCTGTTAAATAATCTAAAAATAAAAGATTTTTTAATAAAGCAAGCTGGTGAAAATATCAATGTCTTATACACATTCAACATCGAGGACTACAGAAAAGCACTTGCATTGTTGGAAAAATCCGGTATTAATTATTACACGTTCACCCCGAAGGAAGATAAAAAAATCTCGCTTGTGCTCAAAGGATTAAGCAACTGCTATTCATGCGAAGAGGTTTTGGCAAACCTGAAAGATTGCGAAAATGATGTTATCAGATTTGAAAAGGTGTCAAGACTTACCACCAAAATGTCAACTGGAAAAGGTATAATCTTCCCTCATTTTATTGTGCAGATATCACCCAACAGTTCAGTGAATGATATCTATAAAATAAAATCTATCGACCATCAAATAATCCACTGGAAACGATTAAATAAACCGAACATCATGCAATGCACACGTTGCCAACGTTTTGGACACTCTGCATCGAATTGTAATATGGATTACAGATGCGTTAAATGTGGTGAGAACCACCAACCAGGTCAATGCATCGTCAAGCCAGAAGATCCAAGAGAAAAATTGTACTGTACCATGTGCAAAAATTACGGCCATCCGGCATCATACAAAAACTGTCCGGTATATCAAGAAAAAATTAAAAAACGCGATGAAAATAAGGAACTACTGAAAAGACGAATTGAAACTAAACACATGGCATCGAGCTTCCTACAACCAAACATTTCGTACGCGAATGTAGTAAGTAAAAATAATATGAATAGTATTAGTAATAGTAACTCCAATAATCTAAAGAGCAACAATAGTAATATAGATATATTATTAGAAATTCGCAATAGTATTGTAGAATTAAATAAAAGAATTAACAATATAGAAAAAAATATTAGTACTAACACCAATAGAATTAACATATTATTTAACTGTATGAACGTTGAATCCAACTACCAATATGTATATCTACATATATACATATAAAATTATATCGGTCAATGTAAATTCACTTATCTCCTACAACAAAAAATTAGATCTTATGCACTTTTTGGATATTAACAAGCCTGACATAATTTGCATGAATGAAACAAAATTTAAGTCAACTGACCATATGGTAATTGACAACTACAAATTAATTAGGAGCGATCGCAAAATTAACCTCGACGGAGGAGGTGTTGCCATAGGCATTAAAAAACATTTTCGATTTGATATTGTAAATAATAAAACGTTCGATGAATTTTTATGCATCGAACCATGTATTATACCATTACAATTAAAGCAAAGAAAAAAATTATATATTATTTCTATTTATGCATCAAATAGCAATTCACATAATTTTTTAACAGAACTAAAAAAAATTTTCGATATTTTAAATTTAAGTAATTTAAATAATTACTACATCTTATCTGGTAATCTTAACGCCAAACATACTTCATGGCTTAATTCTGTCAACAATGCTAGAGGTATACAATTACACAACTGGTTGCAAAAAAATAAAATAACATATAAAAGCAAATTACTTTCTACTGATGCACTACTACGTGCAAATTCTTATATCGACCTTGCAATTTTAGATGTCAGAATTAATATAGGCTTCTCTCAATCTTATAATAAACTCACCACGCACCCATATGATAGCGACCATAATGCTATTTGCATTCCGTTCTCCATTAATAACGAGGAGATTTTATCTGTAGAATTGCCAAACAATAACAATTTCAACTTTTCAAAAGTTAACTGGAATACATTTCAAATAAAGCTAGACCACAATTATAGTAGCAAATATAACTTTAATAATAACAAAATAGTAAATAATAGCAACTTATCTAACCAAAACATAGATTATCACCTTCTAGAATTAAATAATGTAATTTTAAAAACAATGGATGAAGTTATTTCGAGAAGAAAAATTTCAAACAACTTAAATAAATTCTATTCCACAAAATTAAAAATTCTCTTAAACAAAAAAAAAATAGTTTATTGAAAGATATTCACAAAATCAACAGGCACAGGATTAATTTTTTACCCCAAAATCTACAAATTCTTAAAAGTCTTTTAAATAATATAAAAAATCTTATTAAACAGCAAATCACAATAAAAATTAATAATTACTGGCAACGTCGACTTCAAAATATCACACCAAAAAATAATTCTAATATATTCCCAGAATTAATTTAAAATATTCCGTAGTAATAAATACAACCAAATTTCCACTTTACACATAGAACCAAATGACTCTGTATTACTTTCTCAAAATAATATTAATACATACAACTTAAAAAGATCAACTACAAATAATTACATACTAGAAGATCAAAAAGAAATTTACAGTGTGTTAGGTACATATTTAGAAAAAACTCATAGAATTCATATACCAACAAACAGTAGAATACGTAACAAAATAACAGGTAAAGTAAACCAATTCAAGAACAATATTTAACAAATGCACACAAATAACATTTCTCTTTGTATTTTTAACGATACAAATAAGTCATCTGAGCAGAGTGGTGAAAATAGCTAATTCACGAACCAATATGAGCTTTTTTCGAAATTGAAAGCTTTAAAAAATAAAACTTCTTCTGGTATCGATAATATACCAAATATAGTGTTGAAAAATCTAAGTAGTTTAATAATTTCGAAATATGTCATCCTGTTCAACAATGCAATAAATAATTCGTATTTTCCGCAAATTTGGAAAACATCGAAAACCATATTGCTAAAAAAATCAGGCAAGAACGCAAATAATCCTAGTAACTATAGACCAATTAGTTTAATGTCTAACATTAGTAAAGTATTTGAAACAGTTATAAACGATAAAATTTCAAAATTTGTTAATTTAAACAATCTAATTCCTCAAAATCAGTTTGGCTTTAGGTACAAGCATGGAACTATTCATACTATAACCAAACTAACATTTGATATCTGCTGGTTTATAAATAAAAAATACGGGGTTGGTGCCTGTATGGTTGATCTGGAAAAAGCCTTTAATTCGGTCTGGTTGGATGGTCTAATATATAAATTGTTATACAAATACAAATTTCCATTCCATTTAATAGCGCTCATACAGAGCATGTTGTATAACAACAAATTCCTTCTATATAATTCTCAAAACGCATTAAATAAAATTTTTACAATTGAAAACGGCCTACTACAAGGCACAGTTAACGCACCGATTCTTTTCTTTATATATAGGCAGATCTACTACATTTATTAGAGCGAGTAAAAGGAAATACCTATACACTAGCCTTTGCTGACGATATTATAGTCTATTCGCCAAATGACACAGTAAGTAGCATACAATACAAAGTGCAAAAAATGTTTAACATAATATTGGATTATTGCAAAATCTGGATATTAAAAGTGAACTTTAATAAATGTGAAACCATCCTATTTCGTAATACGGTGGACAAAACAAGTTCAGACATAAAAAATAATTGGAAAAGTTTTACTATAAAGTCACCAGATAATTCACCCCTTGCAAAGAAAAAAGTTGTTAAATATCTCGGAGTTTTTCTACATCGCAATTTGAACTACTCCGAGCATATAAAATATACAATTTCCAAAGGAAATAAATCATTCATGGCAGCAAAAAAACTCTTTTATAATAAAAATAGAAGTAACAGGGTTAAAGTAATCTGTTACCAAACACTAATTAGGTCAACACTTGTGTATGGTGTGCCCGTATGGTGCAACATAAGCGCAAGCTTAATGGAGAAACTACACAAATTTGAAAGAAAGTGCATAAGAGTTTGTTACAATAAAAACCGAAAGCCCGAATCCGACTACAAACATTTCTACTCAAACAAATATTTGTACAAGGAATCAAACATAAATAGAATAGACAGTTTTATGATAAAACTTGTTCGCAAACATTATGAGAGAGCACAAAACACTCCAGAAAATGGTTTTATGTCACATATATGTTACCACAACGAGAAGTACATAAGAAAAACTTTGCTCACGGGATTTATTGCCCCTGAGCATTTTATATTTCTTGATAAAAATGGTTATATTCAAAACCAAAATCATGTCCCTATATTATTTCATTATAATAGACGGGCCACATGTAAATCAATAGAATATAATCCGGGCAATATTAACGGAGTAAATTTGAAATATGACATGTCTATACCCGATAAAGACAAAAAAATAAAAAGAGATTATTGGTGGTTGGATAACACACACTCATCAGAAGTTAGTACTAGAACTACAAATTAGGTTTTAATTTAGGCTAAGTAACTCAATTTAGGATAAGTAGGGTAAGGCATAGGTTAAGCTGGTTTTATTGTAATAACCAGATTAAATATTGATTTTTATAACCGAATTTTTGCAATATAAAAAAGGAAGATTAAAAGATTATTTTGATACAAAAATTATTTAGAAAATTAAATTAAGAATTAGACACATAATTAACATAAAAATTAAAGATTAATTTAAATGTTAATATAAAAAAAAACAAGCAAAGATGCCGTTTTTTATAAACTTTTTCTAGGCTAAGATATATTTAAGATTGTATTTAAAGGTATAAATAAAAGGTTATTAATAAAAAAAAAAAAACTCAAATTGAAAAAGAAACGTTAGTTACACAGTTATTTCTAAAAAATTTCACTCGTACATTTATGGTAAAATTGTAGAAATTGTGACCGATCACAAACCGCTATTTGGAATTATGAAAAAAGATTATAAAAAATTCCGTCTGCCCGACTACAAAGAATGAAGCTCAGACTGGAAAAATATAAGTTGAGATTCAAATACCTACCTGGGAAATTTATGTATTTAGCAGATTGTCTGCCTAGAAATTACAAAGAACAAAGTAATTATGAAGAGGAAATAAAGGGATTAGATCAAATGGTGCATTCGGTAAATATAAGTAAAGAAAAAAAAAATGTTATTCAAAAAAGAGACTGATACAGATGAAGTGTTGAAACAAATAAAACATAAAATCTTAAATGGATGGCAAAAAATAAAAATCAATTGTCTAAAAATCTAAAAAATTTGTGGAAACATTGGTATCAGTTCGTCTTAGAAGATGGGCTTATATATTTAAATGGTAATGTTTTTGTACCTAAAGACTTACATAGTTCTGTGCTGCAAAATCTTCATAAAGCACATATGGGTATAAAGAAAACGAAATCTAGAGCGCGATTTCTTGTATATTGGCCTGATATAGATAGAGATATTGAAACAATGATAACAAATTCTAAATATTGTCAAAAATACAGAGCTGCTAATATCAGGGGGCCTCTGTTATACCACAAAGTCTCGAAGCTACAATATGAAAAAATTGCATATAATGGAAATAAAAGGAAAAATTACTTTGAAATAGGCGACTACTTTTCAAAATATTTAGACATAATTCCGTTGAAAAAGAAAAATGCAAATGCGATAATAAAGAAATTAGAAATAGTGTTTTCAATTCATGGTAATCCAAAAGAAATTGTAGGAGATAACATGCGCTTTGGAGCTTTTGAATTTAGAAAATGGGCTTCCAAGTTAGACATTAAAGTTTCAACAGCGAGTTCATTATATCCCAAATCAAATGAACTTGCTTAACGAATGGTTCAGATTGCAAAGAAATTAATTCTGAAATGTGAAGAAGAGAAAAGCAATGTGTAGCAAGCATTACTAGAATATAGAAATACAGCGATAAAGAATTCGAATGTGTCACCAAATGAAATCTTAATTGGAAGACAAAAGCGAACACAAATTCCGGGTAAGAATAAGTATTTTAAATATAACAAAAAAATATTTCCAATAATAAAACAGAAAAATTACATGAATAAAAAATATTACAACAAAAACTGCAAAAGTGGTGTTCAGATTACTTTAGTCAATTTAAGTTCCGATTTGAAATTTACCATTTTTAGTAATAAATAAAATTTCTTTATGCAAAACGTTATGCAATTGTTTTCGCTGACGCTGCATTTTTATACATAAAAATTAAATGTTTGAATGAAATACAATATTGTACTAAGTAAATTAACTTATGTTAAATCAAATGTATGTAATGTAAACTGTTGTTGTAAAATTTTAATGTAGATTTAAAGTAATGTAGGTCAGTATAAAAATATTTCAAGTTTATAATACGGAAAATAATTGTACTAAATTTGTTACGATATTCAAAGTGTAATTAATGCTGATTTAAGTATTTAATTTATATATAAAGATGTAAATTTATAATAATTAGATAGAACAAAATAAACAGTTTATCAACAAACAAAACATTGGTCCTTCGAGCCGGAACATTTAACCATAAATGAGGCGGATAATTTAACCATAGAAGAACTTTCCTTAGACTTTAAAGACTAAAAAAAAAAATTCTGGAAAATCACTGAACGATTTGTTATTAACTGGCCTAATCATACAAGAATCTATTTACGATATCTTAATGCGGTGGAGAAAATATAATTTTGTAATTACTGGTGATATTGAAAAAATGTACCGACAGATATGGTTGAAGCCAGAACATCGCGATTTTCACAGAATAGTGTGGAGAAAACATCCAACTGATGAAGTTAAAGATTATATATTAAAGACTTTAACCTTTGCAGTCGCGTCAGCTCCATTCCTAGCAATAAGAACTTTACATGAAGTAGCACAGTCGGTAAAACTATAAAACCCAAAAATTGCAGACATCATTCTTAACGATTTTTATGTAGATGATTTAATGACAAATGCTCATACTCTGGAAGAAGCTCAGCATATTGGAGAAGATCTTAGCAAAATCCTGAAGAAGGCAGAATTTCCGTTACAGAAATGGGCAGCAAATGATAATAATTTATTATCAAAACTATCAGAAACAGATCGGAAATTACAATTACAACTGGAAAAGGGAGTGCAAGTGAAAACATTGGGATTGTATTGGCTACCAGCAATTGATGCCTTTTTTATAAGGTGAGCCCACAAAAGCAGGAAAAGAATCTTCATACGAAAAGATCACTACTATTAAAAATATCTAAATTCTTTGATCCTCTTGGTTGGTTGCAACCAATACTTATACAGGGTAAATCATTATTGCAATAATTATGTCTAACGCAAATTGATAGAGATTGCCCTTAGCTAGATTATTTACAAGATCAATGGAACAACTTACATAATGATCTTTATAATATTCAAGGGATTAATATACCCCGCTGGATAAACTACGAACGCGGAGATGTAATACAATTACATGGATTTGCAGATGCTTCTTGATAGCCAGATGATAATTTTATTTATTATTATTTATGCAATTTTTTTAGACTGACTCGACAATTGTCTTATCATGGCTTAGCCTACATCCAAATAAATGGAAAACTTATATAGCAAATAGAGTTAGTTATATTTTATTTAACTCAACACGTTCACAATGGCGCCATGTTCAAAGTAAGCATAACCCAGCTGATATTGCATCTCGAGGCATGAGTTCGAGTCAATTAGAATAACAGCAACTGTGGTGGAAAGGATCGGAGTGGCTAAGTCACACTAAAGCCTTCTCGCCACATATAAAAGACACGACGCCTCATACTAATTTTGAAGCAAGAATTGTAACTTTAAGCGCTGTTGTCAATCTTCCAGAACCTAAATGGATTATCCGATATTCATCTTTTACTAGATTGATTAGAATAACGGCTCTGTGTTTGCGATTCAAGAATTACTTATCAACGGAAGAATTAAGTACAGCTGAAAAAGCTTGCGTACAGCTTATGCAAACTTTTTTAAAGATGAAATTGATCAATTAAAGGGTAATAAAGGGATAAAACTATCAAGTCGAAACAAAGCTCTTAATCCTTTCTTAGATTCAAACGGAATCCTCAGCGTGGGCGGTAGATTAACCCTCGCGCCAATATCATATGAATATGAATCCAATAATAATTGATGGACGCTCATATTTAGAAATTTTAATCATCAGATGCTATCACGAAAAATTGTTACATTTAGGCACGCAAGGTACATGAACTGCTATCAGTTTAAAATATCGGACTATTGGTGGAATCACAGTAATCAAACGAATACTTCGAAAGTGTTTCGTATGTTTCCGGTCTAATCCTACAATTTAAAATCAAATCATGGGATCGCTACCGGAGACCAGAGTATCACTTGGCAGACCTTTTTCATCTGTAGGACTTGATTTTGGTGGTCCAATATTTATTAAATTTAGCTGTGAGCGAGGAGCGAAATCGTGCAAGGCGTATAATGCACTTTTTGTTTGTCTTTCTACAAAGGCGATGCATCTGGAGTTTGTAACAGATCTCACAAGTGATGCATCCTTAGCAGCAATACGCCGTCTCATTGCCAGGCGAGGATTATGTACAGACATTTACTCAGATCAAGGAACAAACATCGTTGTTGATAATAAAATTCTAAAGAAAACATATCTTAATTCAAGAGATGTACTTGCAAATGAAAAAATTAATTGGCATTTTATTCCACCTGGAAGTCCCCATTTTGGTAGACTATGGGAGGCTGGCATTAAATCAACAAAACGGCTTCTCAAAAAAGTTTTAGGTGAACAATTCCTGACATATGAAGAAATGGTTCTTTTAAAGCAAATAGAATCCTGCTTGAACTCTAAACCACTTTGCTCTTCGAGTAATGATTGCAATGATTTAGAAGAACTTACACCAGGGCATTTCCTTATAGGCCAATATTTGCCTGCTGCTCCTGAAACACTTGGGTTACAAGGAGCGAAATGGAAATTATTACAACAACTAAAAAATTCCTTTTGGGAGCGTTGGACTAAGGAGTACATAAGTTCATTACAGTAACGAAATAAATGGAAACAATTAAAAGAGAACATAAAACTAGATCAATTAGTTCTTATAAAGGACGAAAAATTTTCATCAAACAAATGGCCATTAGGAAGAATCGTGGAAATATATCCAGGAGAAGACGGTATTGTAAGGGTAGTTTCAATAAAAATGAACAAAGGAATTACACAGAGAAATATAACTAAAATATGCCAACTACCAAATTATTATGCAAGCAAAATTGTTATCAATAAATCTCAAACATCTTCTAAGGTCAATGTAAATTTATGGACAACAACTTTTTTCTTGCTGTCATTATTTAGCTTAATTTTCGGACAAGATGTAAACATCACACAATATAGCGGCAAATCCGGCATGTAATTTGAAAACAATAGCATTTAACAATGGCAATTAAGTTAGTTAGCTCAAAGTGGAAAATT
Organism: Poecilobothrus nobilitatus; assembly: GCA_947095535.1. Lineage (NCBI taxonomy): Eukaryota > Metazoa > Arthropoda > Insecta > Diptera > Dolichopodidae > Poecilobothrus > Poecilobothrus nobilitatus. The sequence goes on along the minus strand of OX352774.1, from coordinate 158,304,326 downwards.
CTTTTGTATTACGATCTAAAAACGTACTGGTGTTAACTGAACCAAATTGGTAAAGGCATTAAAAATTTAGAAACAATGTGTGCAGATCATTTAATAAAAAATTTTACATTTTTCTAGTCAATTTCTTCGTCTTCAACAAAATAATGAAATTCTGTTTAAAAATCGTGCATATCACCAAAGAAAAGCAAGAGGAGCTTTAAGCATTGTGGGAAACATTGCAAATGCTTTATTTGGTATACTCGCTCAAGAAGACGCTCAGAAATATGATCTTCAAATATCAGCATTAAGGGAAAATGATCATCAAATATATTCGTTATTGAAAAATCAGACATCAACAATCCATTCAACTATTAAATTGATGAAACTAAAGGATTCTCTGATTCAAAATCAATTTAAAACATTAGAATAAGAACTGAACCAATTGCATAAAATGAAACAGAAAAAGATAGGAATACTGAGTTTAGTGTTACATTACTTAATGGCTATGAAAAGATACAAGGAAATTCAAGATAAACTCATAGCATCTTATATTAATGCAAAAACTCAAAAACATTATTTATTTTTAACAACCACCGAATTGATTCATCAACTTAATTTAATAAGCAAAAACATACCCTATGGGACACAACTTCCCATTAAAGAGACAGATCCAAATTTTTTACATGATATATTCGCCATCTTGAATAGAAAAACGGCATTATCAGAAAAACGGCTAATAATTGAATTCAGCATACCTTTAGTCGATTCAAAAATATTTACTTCATATAATCTTATTCCGTTACCTACGATATATCACACCAAGCGCATCATAATTTGACCCAACATTAAGAATCTAGCAATAACCAGTGATAGAACTCATTACTTCACAATATCAGAAACAGAAATTACTAAATGCTTACAAACAACTGCATCGAGGATTGGTCAAACCTCCTCACCAATTTACGGATTAAAATCTCAGAAATATCGATGCGAAGTTACTCTGCTCACACAACATCGAAATTTTAAAGGAGACTGTGAATTCAATATTGTTGAACCAAGTAACAAATAGATTCCTCTTTCTAATGAAGGACAATATATTTTTGTCCAATAGTACCACAAAATGTTATGTTAGAATGAGGAGAGTATTCAAAGCCAATCAAATTAGAAAATGAAGGAATTATAACCATACCACCAGGCTGTGCAGTGAACCATCCAACATATACAGTAGCGGCTCACTCGTCTGTTCAGTCACGGATCTCGATTCAAAATTATGTTATACCTGTAATGAATATGTCAGAACTTGGAACTTTAGTTGGAAATTTGAATCTTAGTCAACCAACATCAACCTTTGATGGAGATATATCCGATATCCAGAGATTTGTAGAAAAGCAACGTAACAAATTGAATGAAATGTCAAATAATTCGATGTTATTTAAGCCTGAACATTATGAATACCTTTTGATTTCGATCATTATCTTCATATTATTGTTCTTAATAGGTATCACTGTGTATAGCAAAATTTGGACTAAGATTTTTAAGTGCAATTCATCAGGAACCTCCAAACCAGAGTTTTCATTACACCAAAAGTTAAGACGTTC